>RJWT010005034.1:0-31838 GCA_004365215.1 Cuniculus paca
TGGTTGTGGGCAGCTGTGAGATTTGCTCTCATGGGTCCTTCCAGAAACACTGGAATGATGAGTTTCCATATCATTTTTTCTCCTTTGGGAGAACACTGCCACTGATTCTGCTCAGAATACACTTTATTATCCAAGTTCCCAAAGGCACTAGAGAATATGTGATTAAAGGAATTCCCTACTGTCGTATATATAATAAATCTGCTGGCTTTATTATCTAGCAACTTTTTTTCTCTTTTTCAGTCTAAAGCTTCAAAGGTTAGAACTTGAAGCCACTCACCAAATACTCCTAATTCAATCTTACTTCCGTAATGTTAAATTGAAGGCACACACATAAAACACCAAACTGCCCACATATTGGCTATTCTCATCCTGGTTTTTATGAAAAGATTCTTGTGTGTTTTAAATATTCTAGTCATATATGCAAAGCGAATTAGGATTTTTAAGCCTTCAATGCAGAGTTTAGATTCAAAGATAACAGTAGCAAAAAAGATCTTCCCTTCATTCCTACTTACTGACTTCAGTTCCATAAGTCCATTAAAATGTGTGTGTGAAGAATATCTAAAAAGTATTCCTTCCCCTTTCCACTTGTCTTCTTACTACATTCTTCTCATTCTTTTACCAACTTACCCTCAATTCTCTAAGTAGATGAAAGAAGTTATACCAGGGCCTTCAGATTGGACCCCTGACCTTGCAAACATAATAAGCATGATGAAAATTACTCTCTTGTTCAGAAGATCAGTTTTCTGGTAGTAATTTTTCAGTTTGAGTTATCTCTTCCTGTGTTCTCACAACACCATGTTGCCCTTCTGTCAAAATGCTTTTTCCCTTCCATTGAATTGCTATTTTCCTGTCTATCTCTCCCATGCAAATGAGTGCTTATTATCAGTATTCAGGTCCTTACCAACCAGAACAGAAATTGATATATGAACATTGTGATAGATTGCAACAACTACCATAAATTCCTCCCATCCAGTGTGTGCAACCCATCTCTTTGCAAGGGTACCTTGATGCTGTTCCCATCAAGAGGAGGAGTTTGTGCTGGAGCATTAGCTTAGTGGTAGAGCATTTGTCTAGCTTTATGAGACCCTGGGTTTCATCCCCAGTACCAGGAAGGAGAATCAGAGTTTTCCTAACCCTGAGTCCACACTGACCTGGTAACTTGTCCTGATTAACAAAGTGACACAGTAGCAATGTTCCAATTCTTAGCCAAAGCCTGCAGGGGCATGAAGCGTCTACCCTTACTCTCTGGAAGTGACACTGCCAGCTCATGAAGAAACCTCTGGAAGGATGAGAGACCACAGGGAGTAGAGATGAGCCATTCTGGTAGAGTAGCCTTGAACACCAAATGCCTGACATGTGCATGAGGACACCATAGGGCCTAGGTTGTACAACTAATTGAACTGCAAGGTCTGACTGCACCCACATGAGTAACCTCAGGTGAACCACCCAGTTGAGTCCAGTCAAAACTGCAGACCCACAGAACCATGAATAAATAAAACTGTTGTTTTAAGACATAATTTAGTTTTTGTGTTTGTGTTTGGTTTTTGAGACAACGTCTTGCTATGTTGCCCAGGTTGGCACAAAACTTCTGGACTCAGCCTCCTGAGTAGTTTGGATTACAAGTATGTACCACAAAGGGACCAAAATTGGAATAGTATGTTTTGCAGCAATAGATAAATGATCCTGTGAATGTTCAATTTAGATTTGTTAAAGGAATAAATAAATGAACCGATTAATTCAGAAGAGTGGCAATCTCAGCATACAATCGCAATTCCTTGTCCTTGTAGCCAAGTACATTAGCGGTGCGGCTTAGCACCTATTTGATGTGACAACTTAATCTGTGCTTCCTTCTTGTATCGTTCACACAGGTATCAAGGCACTAACTTCCTATACCTCACTAGCACCTAGAAATTCCAGCAGATCTCAGGTAGAGTCACTAGGGGACTTGTCTTCTAGTCTCAAATCTGTCATTCTTCAAGACAGATGGCTTTTGGAGAAGTCATAACCCATCTCAACAAGGTGAACAAGCATCTCAGCTTGCCTAGGGCAATGCCAATAGAGTGCCTCTTTCATTCTCAAAATATTCTAGTTTGCAAAAGAAACTTTCTTTGTTTTTAAGATTTAGCTTCTTATGATGAGAAGTAATGCTAGATAGGAATTTAACAGTTGTTTTCAGAACTAAACAGAAGTAATAGACGTATAAGTAATAAACCACTGTAGGCTAAAGCATGTATTTAATAAGTATCAGTACTTATTAATAGTACTGATAAATATCTTTTGAGGAAATGATAGTTGGGAAAGGAAATTAAAAATCAATTACCCCTAAAATGTCTCTCCTCTACCTGTCTGATTATAATAGTAACTATCATCACACATTAAGTGCCTACTGGTTTCCAGACCCTCAAGGTGGCAGCCCATGTGCAATGTAAATGGTCCAGCACTTCCCCTATCAGTGAATACAAATGAATCACTTTTGTACTGACCAGCTCAAATTTCTCTCCCAATGGCTTTCAGGCATCTGCACATGAGAATCAAGAAATGTATGAACATTTGATTCAAAGCCACTGAAAACTGTATAATGATTAAGAAATTTCGCAAATACTTTTTGACAGAAAACAAATTTATCTAGACATCATATAACTATGATGGAAGATTTTTATTACTCATCTTGATAAAATACCCTTACACATATATTATCTCATTAATCTACAGATCTTTATTATTTTCCCTGTTCTGCTGTTGAGAAAACTCGAGGCCTAGGAAAGTTCGGTAATTTGTTCAGTCACTCATTTTTGACAGAGTCCAATCACAGTCTAACTCCATGCTCTTATGTTCTCTTCTAGGGCCTGAAGTAGAGCGCAAAGCATGTGCCAGACTGGGTTTGAGCCCCAACACTGCAAATTAAAAAAATAAAAAGAAAAGAAACATGTCCTTCTAAAATCCCATATTCAGTTACCTGTTTTGGTTAAATAATAAATGCAGGGACACTACAAAACTGTTTTAATTTGTACAACTTGAGATTTCAAGATGTAAAGGGGTAAGTTGAAGGAGAATGTTGGGTAGGGAGGAAAGAGCCTTCAGATGGAGAGAAATAAGTGGAGAAGGAAGGGCTAGGCTGATGTGGAACCAAGGCAGGAAAACAAGGTGGGGCAAGGTGGAAATCACTTGGACACTGGGCCAAAGAAAGGAGGCCCAGGCAATAGGATTTCTCAGATAGCTACCAGTTCAGAAAAAAAAAAGGTCTAAAAATAAAGAGTAAGGAAAAAAAGAAAAAGACAAAGAGAGTCTAGAAAATTACATTTTTTTATTTTGCTAATGGATCTAGCCTCCTCCATTTTCAACTACAAGAAACTGTGTTGTAGATCTAATTCATGAACAGAAACACTAATGTCCTCTCATTATCCATTGATGGGTACTTTATACTTGTTTTACTGTTGCTTAATAAATAAATTAGAACATAGCTAAACTTGTTCAACATCCAGTCATTAGTGCAGTAGAGCTACTGTGCAGAAAACTGAAGGCCTATTGACTCTGCTCAGTTTAATGAAAGAAAATGAGTCACAGGAGATCTGGGTAGGAATGACTCATAGCTACACCAGCAGCCTTCTCTCTATTGTAAACGACTTTCCATCATTTGTAGTCAGCAAGAAGCTGAAAAAATGTTCATGATTCTTTCCTGAATGGTTAACTTCCTGAGTTCAGACAGACTGAAACTGTGGACAACAGAAAGTCAGTCTTTCCAAGGGAAGGGACCAACCACATAGAAAGCTAGCAGGCAGTCAGATGTCTCATTAGTCTTTTGGAAAACGAGTGTGGCATTATCCTAAGAGGAGACAAGAGACCATCTTACAGGAGGAATCTCATGAGTACAAAGGCCCTTCTGATATTATAATGATCCAGAGGAACAGCTTTTTCTCAAAATGTGTACAGTACACAATGACCAACGTTATCCCAGATATAGAATAAAAAATTACCACAAAATTCTCAAGTGGTTTCTTGGCACATCGGGAGGGCAATTTTTCTTTTCTATGCCTCAGTCTTGGAGTAGTAATGACAGTGATATAGCTATATGTGTTATTAATGAGACACTAAGAAAAGCTGCCATTTTTTAAAAGAAACATTTTCAAATACAGAAGCAGCAATCAGTTGTAGACATTGACCAGTTGGTTCAGCAATAGGACACTGTAAGCTGAGTATGTGGGAGGAGGCAGACTCTTATGAAGATGGATGAGGGTACAGGGTGATCCATACATTATTATATATAATCCTTGAATTAAGGAAACAAAAGAGCATGCATGGAAAAACTCAGACCCCTCCCCCTTGCTTCTCAGAATGTGGAGATACATATATAAGGGCTCAGACTTGAAAGGTAAATTATTTCAGGCAGTACTACGTCTCTATTGCTCTTGGCTTCCCTCTGATCTCTTGGGAAATGTTTGGAACTCAGATTAGAATATAATGTTCAAAGGACCACACATAATCAAATTGTAGATAAATGTAGTAAAACTTTTTCAATGTTTTCACAAACAGAGAGGCTTTCATAACACACCTTCAGTTTTACAGTGGCGGAGCTGGCCCAAAGGTGAGCAAAACAAGAGATGGCTGTTACACCAATGATACTTAAGGTGCAGGAGGAGATAACAACAAGTGAACAGACACTTAGCACATGCTTCAGTGATCATGACAAGATGCCACAGGAGCACATAGAAAGAGCATCTAGCTAGGTCTTGATGAGTCAATAGAGGCTTCCTACATTAGTTAAGAATCTTAAGACCCAAATGTGAATGCTGTTAAGAGATTAAATACAGCTTCACATACAACATAGGTTGTATGTGTGTGTGTCTGTGTCTGTGTCTGTGCCTGTGTATAGATAGATAAATGATAGCTGACAGATAGATAGATTGATTGATTTTAAGGAATTATCTCACACTACTATAGAGGCTGACAAGTACAAAATCTGGTGTGATTTTCCAGAAACTCAGGAAAGAACTACAGTTAAGTGCAAAGGCCATCTCCTGGTGAATCACTTCCTGAACGAGAGAGGTCTCTGTCCTATTCAGGCTTTCAACTGATCAGATAAGGTCTGCCCTCCCACATCATTGAGGACCACGTGCTTAACTCAAAATCCACCAATTGAAATATTAATCTCATTCAATAAACATCTTAACAGAATAACTCAGAATATGTTTGGCCAAATATCTGGACACCGTGGTCTAGCCAAGGTGACACATAAAATTAGCCATTGTACTTCCTAAATATGGGATCTCTATGTTCTGATAGAAGGATGCAGCAAAGACAATATGGTGAGAGATGAGAGGACCTAGGGAAGGAGAGAAAAAGACAGAAAGTTACCAGTATAAGTGCTGCTGTGGTTTGGGGTACTGTCGTTTTCATGAAGGTGTGTTGGTGGTCAGTGTGAAATAGTGTCAGTGTGAGAGACATGAATCTCCTCTTCCTTGCACTGATCCCTGTACACACACACACACACACACACACACACACACACATCTCACTGAGTCAGCATCTCACCTAAGAGATCATCTGGAGAATGCCAACATTCAAAGGATGTACAGAAAGAAGAAGAGGAGAAAGGTGAGAGATGAGGAAAGCCAAACAGCTGTGCTGATGTTTAAGCAGACAGAAGAGGGGATGTCAAAAAGGAAAAAAAAATCATCCCTGTCAAATGCTGTTAAGAGATTAAATACCATAAGAACTATTAAGTGCCCACTGACTAAAAATAAGGTGGCCACAGCCACCTTGGGGCCAATATCTACTAAGATTGAGGTAAGATTCTACGTTTGTTAAGTAGATTTCAGGGGGATAGGAGGTGTTGAAGTAGGAAATAAATATAGATAATGGACCAAAATAGCTACAATGTGTGTTCATTTATAGAATAAATAATGTCTATTAATATTTGTCACCCTTGCCAGGTAGCAAACTTAACCAAGGCAAGAATCACGTTTGTTTTATTTATTTTTTTTTTATTTTGAAAAACAAAACAAAAAAAAGGATAGAAATGACACAGAATTTAAAAAAATATTAGGAAGTTGACACTAGTTAATATATTGCATATTGTTATTTTAGAAGTAGTTGTTCAGGTTACAAGATTTAGGCATTAAAAATGATCAATCTAACAATGAAAGCACAAACTGTTCTTTTTTTTATTTTGAAAAGAATACAATCAAACAAAATAAAACAGAGTAGAGTCAATCACAACAAAACAATGAACATGGTACATGAATTCTAAACAGGGCAAAAGACAATCAATAATGGCTACCATAATGCCTCTTGTTATCTGCAGTATAAATGCCCATACCATCAGGGATAAATAAAATCAAACAAAGTAGAACAGAATAAAACCAGTAAAAAAACAAAACAAACAAAGCAGAAGAATGTAAGCAATACAGAACTTCAAGATGCTAGTAAAACAGCAGTGGCTACCATTATGCTTCTTGCTATCTTCAGAATAGTTGCCTGCACCTTTGGAACCAAGGCAGGAATACAATCAAACAACACAGAATAGAGTAAAATCAATCAAAACAAAACAATGAAAGCAACACAGGGTTTCAAAACAAGATAATTTGATAGCCTTAATGGCTGAAATTATATATTTTGCTATCTTTGAAATAGCTGTCTGTGCCATCAAATATAATAAAATCAAATAAATCAGAATAAAATGAAACTAATCAGGACAATGAAGACAATATGAATTTCAAATCATGATAATAGATTAACAGTGATCACTTCCTTTCCTTTTTAGATAATTCCTCCCCTTTGACTTTCCCAGTATGTATTGTGCATTTGGATCCCACCAACTCCTATAGTTTGCTATACTAGGGAGACAACACGAAATTCACCCATGTGACTCTGAACAATTTCATCCATGAGCATGATCTCAAGTTGCCTCCATCCACCTACAAGAGCCTTGAGATTATCTTCCTTTATACCTGAATAGGTTTCCATCACATAAAATGCCATGTCTTTCTTATCCATTCTGCAGTTGATGGGTAAGTTACCCCTACTTTTTTCTTTCTGGCTCCCTATCACATAGGGCATTGTTCTCTCTCCTTTGACATTTAGTCTATGAATTTTCTTTCTAGTTAAATCTGTTTCTTGTATAAAGCATATTGATGGGTCCCATCTCCTGATCCACACTGCCTCTGTTTCTTTCTAATGGTGCACTGAGGCCACCTACATTAATGGTTATGGCCATCTCGCACTGCATTGTCTCTGACATGCTATTTTCCTACCATTGGCTCCCTATTTTTCCTCTCCATTCGATCGACTCCCCCACTTGATGGTCCCCCTCGGCCGTTGTTCCTTAGGCCATGATCCTTTTTATCTCTTTCCAGAATGTCCTTTAGTATTCTTTGTAGGGTTGGTTTGGTGGTCATGAATTCCTTGAGTTGTTCTTTGTCATCGAGGTATCTTATTTTTCCACTGATTTTGAAAGAAAGTTTTGCAGGGTACATCCATCTGGGTTGGAAGTTGTTTTCTTTCAGGACTTGCAATACTTCACTCCAGCCTCTTCTTGACTTGATGCTTTGTTTTGAGAAGTCTGCCATGATTCTGATGGATTTTCCTTTAGAGGTGATCTGTTTCTTTTCTCTAACAGCTTTTAATATTCTGTTCTTGAGTGGAATTTCTGGGATCTTGATTATTATATGTCTAGGTGTAGATTTGTTTTGGTTATGGCTAGCTGGAGTTCTATATGCCTCACTTATTTGAATGTCACTTCCCTTTTCCATACTTGGAAAGTTCTCAGAAATTGTTTCTGTAAATAGAGTCCTGATGTCATTTGTCTTGACACCTGCTTTTTCACTCACATCTTTAATTCTTAAGTTATATTTCTTGGAGTTGTCTTGCAGCTGTTGAATTGTTACTTCCTGGTTCCTTGTTATTTTTAAAAGATCTTTCCTTTCACGACCACAAGCTGCGAACCTGTCTTCAAGGTTTTAAAGTCTATCTTCAGTTTCTTTCAAGTGGTTTTGCCAGCTTTCAATGGAGTTTTTAATTTCCTGGATATCTCTTTGAATCTGTTTCATGCATTCTAAATCTCTCTTATGTTATTCTTTCACGGTTTCCCTCATTTTCCTATGCTCCTTTTTTATCTGTGTCTTCTTTAGAGATGCTTAGTAATTCTTTTATGATGTTTTTCATTTCCTCTTTTACCTGGGATAGTATTTCTGTTCTAATTTCTTTTATAGCCTCATGAAGTTGTTTCTTTAATTCTGTTGACATCACTTCAGACATTTCAGGTGTGCGACTCCCGATTTCTTCTGTGTTTACCTCTCCTGGACTTGTGTTGCTTGGGTTGGATGCTTTTCCTTCTTTCTCTTAACAGATTCCTGATTTCTTCCATATATGTGGGTAGTGTGGCCCCAGGCACATCTGGCATCGGCTACAATTTCTCTGAAGTCAGACCGTTTGTTTTTTCTAGCCAGTGCTGGCTAGGGGTATCTGATGGTGGGTGCCTGTGCTTCTGCACTGAATTGGTTACTGGCCTACAAGGGCCCGTGGAGTTTTCATGGGAGTGGAACCAGCCAGGGTCTGCAGATCTAAGCTGGTTAGGAACCTACATGATGTTGTCTGGACTGCACATAGGAGTGGGACTCAGTCTGAGTAACTTCTATGGGTCTGCCCCCAAGCTGGAGCTGCTGGGAGAACCCAGCAGAAGTCCTGGCTCCAGGCTTATCCTGCCCATCTCCAGAATGGCTCCCAGCCAATTGCTCTCTCCCGTGAGAGGACCGAGTCCCCTGAACTCACCACCAGCCAGTGCAGATGTCTGCGTCCACCACTCTCTTCCACCACCATGACTCTCCACAGAGGCCTCTGGAGTCCACTGTGACCATGCTTCCCCAGGCTCAACAGCTCTTCTCGCAGCTAAGTCCGGCTCCAGGGTAGGTACCACCAGCTACCACCCTCTTCTTTGTTTAAGTTTTTCTTTTTACTCTCTCTGTGGGCTTCAATTCATATTTTAGATTCTTCCTGGGTCTAGAGGATCCACTTCCTTCCTTCTTGTCCTTTCCATGATGTTGTATCCCAGCATCTGAATTGTTTCTTTCTGAGAGACTGTTTATTCTGCTTCTTCTGTTCTGCCATCTTTCCTGAAGACAACAAACTATTCTTTTTGATGAACAGAGATTAGTAGTATAGTTATCTATCTTGTATATATATATATATATATATATATATATATATATACACATATATGTATGTATACCTATATACATATAATCTTTTCCCTTCATCCTTTTCTCCTTTCCCCATCCTAGTTATTCTTTCCTTTTGAGCACTGTCTTTCCCTTTCATTATCACAATATCTTTTGTACATTTTGGATCTTAATACTTTTTCAGTTTTTTTTTCTTAAATGTTTCTATTGTGATAGAACTCATATAACATTAACCTTTTTATAGTGTACAATTCAGTAGTATTTGGAACAATCACAATACCATTAGCCATCACATCAATCTAGTTTCAAAACATATTAATCATCTCTTTAAAAAATTCCATACCTACTAACCAATTACTCACTATTGCCTCTTGCTTTAGCCCAAGACCACCATTAATCTATGCTTTACCCTTGTAGGTTTGCCTATTCTGGATACTTCATATAAATTTAATTATATAACATGTAGCATGTTTTCAGGGTTCATCTGTATTGAATCAGTACTCAATTACGTTTTTCAGCTGGATTCCACTGTGTGGATGTACCACAATGTGTTTATTGATTCATCACTTAATGAATATTTGTCTTGCTTTCACTCTTTAGCTGTTATAAACAGATCTTAGGTAAACATTTGTCTACAGATTTTTGAGTAACTGTTTTCAATTCTTCAAGATGAAATTTCTAGATAATATGGTAATTCCACATTTAACTTGTCCAACCAACTAAGTTTTTCCACAGCAGTTGTACTATTTTATATTCCTGCCAACAATATCTGAAGTTTCAATTTTTCCACATCCTCATCAATACTCACTTTTTAAATGACTAATTACATTGCATATCTTTTCACCTACTTGTTGGTCATTTGTATATCTTCTTTGAAAATATATATTCAAGTCTTTTTAACATTTTTTTATTAAGCTGGATTTTGTTGTTGCTGTTATGGAGTTGTAAGAATTTCTTATATAGTCTAGGTCCTAAATGCTTATCATATTTCCCAAATATTTCCCCCATTCTGTCACATCTGTTTTTGCCCATAGTTATAGTCCCAAAACTAACTCATGTTTGCTACATGAATGAGGAGGAAAACTAGATATGAAGAGTTTTTAGATTTAAAATAAACTCAAAGTTATTATTAAGTGCTAATCATAGAATGAAAGCCACAACACAGAAAATAGCTGAGTAGATAACATACAGGTGTAATGTTACACAATTCTTTGTTTTTAAACATTTCTATTGTTAATCTTTTGATAATAGAGATTTTTAAACAGGGAAATCTGTACCTATTTACAACAGGAATGGAGTTGGAAGTAGAGTGGATGAGGACAAACCAACCATAATGGTGCTTTTTTGTGAATATGACAGTGGTAATATGGCCTTGTCTTTGCTCAAGAATGTTTCTTTATCTTCAAAGTGCTTTTTAATCATTAATTAAAACTTATAATATCATTTTTAGGACTTTTATTGTATCCATGTTCATACTGGTAATAAAATGATGAAAGTAGGAAACCAACATGTGTGCACACACAGACTGATCCTTCTTTTTCATGATAGTAGTGAGATATAAATGCATTTTTACTTCATCACCAGTTGATATCTACTTTAATCATTTCATTTCCTCAGGGTTGTTCCCTCTAATACTCAAACTATTAAAGTCAACAAGTGAAACTACAGAGAAAATTGAAAATGAGACAGAACCAAATGTTTTTCTCTCCTTATCTAAACTCTGTTTTTTGGTAGCAAACATTTAGGACAGAAGATTTTTTTTAATAATATGAAGGAAAATAAGGATTAAAAGGCAAGCAAGAAGAGTAGTTAAGTTAGCATGAAAGTTGAATTCTCCGCCACATACTCTGTCCCAATTCACATGTTGAAGCCCTAACCTCAGTAGCTAAAAACATGACTATATTTGGAGATGGAGTTTTTACTGAGTTATTTAAAAGAAAATTAGAACACGTAGGTGAGCTCTGATTCAACATGACTGATGTCCATGTAAGAAGAGGGAATCCAGACACAGACAAGCACAGAGGGAAGGCCATGAGGAAATGAAGAAGATAGCCATCCATCGACAAGCCAGGGAGATCAGCCCTTAAAAATATCAACTGTGTCAGCTTCTATGATCTTGGATTTCTAGTCTCTGCAACTATGAGAAAACCCACTTCTATTGTTTCAGTTCATGGTATTTTTACATGACAGTTCTAGCAAACTAATTTACTTTGCATACAGTGATAAATTGTGCTTTATGACTGCAACAAAAATCTCTCCCACTGACAGTGGAGAAGGATTCCTTTTTCCCTACATCCCCCTCCAGCATTTATTATTGGTTGATTTCTTAATAATAGACATTCTTTATGGGGTGAAGTAGAACCTCAGTGTTTTTTTAATTTGCATCTCTGGAATGACCAGTGATGTTGAACATTTTTCATATACTTATTTGCAGTTTGTATTTCTTCATCTGAGATATGTTCATTCATCTCAGTTGTCCATTTTTGCACTGGGTCCTTAAATTTGAGAAGACTGGTTTTTTTTGAGTTCTTTATATGTTCTCAATAGTAATCCTTTCTCTGAGGAACAACTGGCAAACATTTTCTCCCACATTGTGGGTTGTCTCTTCACCCTGCTGGTAGTTTCTCTTGTTGTGCAAAAGCTTTCCAATAAGATGAGATCCCAGTTGTTGATTCTTGGTGATAGTTCCTTTGCAATCAGGGTTTTGTTCATAAAGTCTTCATCTATACCAATGTCTTCAAGAGTTTTACCTACTCTATCTTCCAGCAGATTTATTGCTTTTGTTTTAATTTTAGATCTTTGATCCATTCAGAATTTAGTTTAGTGCACGATGAAAGATATGGGTCCAACTTTAATCTTCAGCATGTGCAGAGCCAGTATTTCCAGCACCATTTATTAAAGTGGTTATCTTTCTTCCAGTGAATGTGTTTAGCATCTTTGTCAAAGATAAGGTGGCTTAGAGTGTCTGGAGTCTTTCTGCATCTTTTAATCTGTTCCGTTGGTCTTCAGGTCTCTTTTTTTGCCAGTACCACACTGTTTTTATCACAGTAGCTTTGTAGTATAATTTCAAGTCAGGGGTTGTGATACCCCCTCCCTTGCCTTTGTTGCCCAGGTTTGCCTTTGCTATTCTAAGTGTCTTCTTGTTCCAGATGAATTTTAGAATTGTTTTCTCTAATTCTGTAAGATAAATTATTGGAATTTTGATTTGGATTGCCTTGAATACAGACAACAGTTTTGGAAGTATTATCATTTTCACTATATTGGTTCTTCCTACCCAAAAGAAAGTTATGTCTCTCCATTTTCTAGTATCTTCTCCAATCTCCTTTTTCAGAGTACTGTAGTTTTCAATGTCAAGGTCTTTTACATCTTTCATTAAATTGATTTCTAGGTATTTCATTTTTCTGAATGCTATTATGAGAGGTGTTATTTCCTTGATTTCTGAGTGAGTTTGCTATTCATGTACAGGAAGGCTACTGATTTTTGAGTGTTGACTTTGTATCCAGCTACACTACCGAATTTGCTCGTTAAATCTACCAATTTTTTAGTGGAATTTTTGGGGTTTTCTATGTAGTATATCATGTCATCTGCACATAATGATAGTTTAAATTCTACCTTTTCTATCTTTATTCCTTTTATTTCTCTTGTCTAATCGCTCTAGTTAACATTTCCAGGACTATGTTGAATAAAAATGGAGACAGTGGACATCCTTGTCTTGTTCCTTTAAAGTGAAAGCTTTCAATTTTTGTCCATTTACTATAATGGGGGCTGTTGGTTTGTCATAGATAGCCTTTATCAGATTGAGATAAAGACCATCTATTCCAATTTTCTGTAGAGTTTTAATAATGCATGTGTGCTGGACTTGGTCAAAATCTTTTTCTACATCTATTGAGATGATCATATAATTTTTGACCTTGGCTCTGTTAATATGATGTGTTACATTTATTAATTTACATATGTTGAACCGTTCCTGAATCCCTGTGATGAATCTCACTTGATCATGGTGTATAGTCTTCTTCACAATTTACTATATTATGCTTGCCAGTATCTTATTGAATATTTTTGTGTCAATGTTCATTAAGGTAATTGGCCTGTATTTCTCTTGCTTAGTTGGGTTCTTCCCTGGTTTTGGTATCAGGGTAATGCTTGCTTCCAGGAATGAATTTGGGAGTATTGCTTCCCTTTCAATTTCATTAAAGAGTTTGAGAAGTAGTGGTGTTAGGACTTCTCTAAATTTCTTGCAGAATTCAGTAGGAAATCCATCAGGGCATGGGCTCTTCCTTGTTGATAGGTTTTCAATTACATCCTCTATTTCATTGATTGGTACTGGTTTATTTAGGATGTTTTTATCTTCTTGTTTCAGCTTTTGTAATTCATATGTATCTAAGAATCTGTCCATTTCTCTTGCATTTTCCATCTTGTTAGAATACAAGTTTTCAAATTAAGTATAGATGATCTTCTGGATTTCTGCAGGGTTTATTGTGATTTCACCCTTTTCATTCATAATTGTGTGGATTTGAGTCTTTTTGTTTCCTTTTTGATAAGGTTGGCTAATTGTCAATTTTATTTAATCTTTGATTAAATAAATCATTGATTTATTTGTATTGTTAATAATCACCAATTCTTTGTATTGTTTCTTCAGTCTCCAGTGCATTAATTTCTGCTCTGATCTTTATAATTTCCTCCCTCATGTGAACTTTTGGCTTTGCCTGCTCTTCTCTTTCTAGAAGTTTGAGTTTCACCATAAAGTTGTTTGTATCTATTTGCTCTGTTTTCCTCATATGGGTATTTACTGCTATAAATTTCCCCTTTAGGACTGCTTTCATTGTGTCCCATAAGTTATGGTATATTGCATTGTCATTATCATTCAACTGTAAAAACTGTCTAATTTCTTATTTAATTTCATTTGTGACCCATTGGTTATTTAGGAGGGTTCTATTTTATTACCATGTGTTTATGAGGTTCTTGTGGTTTCTTTTGCTATGAATTTTCAATTTTAATGCACTGTGGTATGATAGCATGCAAGGGATAATTTCATTTCCTTTGAATTAATTTAAGCATGTTTTGTGAGGCAGTATGTGGTCTATTTTGGAGAATATCCCATGTGTAGCTGACAAGAATGTGTATTCTTATGTTACGGGGTGTAATGCTCTATATCTATCTGCTAAGTCCGTTTGTTCAAAAGTTTGATTCAATTCTAGTATTTCATTACTGATTTTTTTGTCTAGTCAATGTCTTTTTGTGACAGTGGGATATTGAGATCTCCCAATACAATTTTATTAGGGCTTATTTGATTTTTCATGCTCATTAGTACTTGTTTTATATATTGGGTGCACTGGTATTTGTTGCATATATATTTATGATTGTTATCTCTTCCTCTTAGATTGTTCCCTTTACGAGGATGTAGTGACCTTCTTTATCTCTGTAAATCAGTCTTGGCTTGAAATTCACTTTGACTGCAAACAGAATAGCTACCCTTGCTTTTTTCTGGGTTTCTGTTGCAGGGAGTATTGTTTTCCATCTTTGACTTTCGGTCTATGAATTTCTTTTTGAATTAGATGGATTTCTTATATGCAGCATATTGTTGGATCTTATTTCTTGATCCATTCTGCCAGTCTGTGTCTTTTGATTGGTGAATTGATATCATTAACATTGATGGTTATAACTGATATGTATTGACTTATCCTTGTCATTTTATTTTCCTGTTGTTGGCTCCCCCCCATTTTTCCCTTCCCTCTAATTGTTTGCCTTACCTGATATATTCCTTCTGTTGGGGTTCATGGAGCTGTAGTCCTTATTATCTCTTTCTAGAATGTCCTACAAAACATTTTGTTCTTTTTTGGAGTTTTTTTTGTGTGTGTGGTTATAAATTTTCTTACCTGTTCTTTGTCATAGAAGTATCTTATTTCTCCATTCATTTTAAAAGATAGTTTTGCAGGGTAGATCAATCTGGGTTGAAAGTTATTTTCCTTTAGAACTTGGAATACTTCACTCCAAGCTCTCCTTGAATTGAGAGTTTGTGCTGAGAAGTCAGCTGTGATTCTGATTGGCTTTGTTTTATAGATGATTTGGTTTTTCTCCCTAACAGCTTCTAAGATTCTATTCTTGTGTTGAATTTCTGGAATATTGACTCTGATATGCTTGGCTGTTGACTTTTTTTTTTTTTTACTCATGGCTAATTGGCATTCTATATGCCTCCCTTATCTGCATGTCAAATTCTTTTTCTCTACCAGGGAGGTTTTGCCATGATGCCTGTGAATATTTTTTAATATCATTTGTGGTATTTCCTGCTTTTTCACTGACTCTTATCAACCTTACATTACTCTTTTTTTTTTTTTTTTTTTTGGTACTGGGGATCAAACTCACAACCTTGCACTTGCCAGGCAGGCACTTGTGCTGCTGAGCTAGATCCCCAGCCCCTAAATTACTCTTCTTTGTCTCATCTAGCAGATGCTGGATTGATTTCTCATGGTACCTTACTATTTTTGAGAAATTTTTCTTTTCATGATCACTAACTGCAAGCCTGTCTTCAATATCTGAGATTCTGTCCTCACATTGGCCTAATTTCTATGAATACTAAGATAGGATTTTTATTCTCCTTGATATCTATTTGAATCTGCTTTATGGATTCCATTTATTTCCTATCCTGAGCTTCCATAATTTTCTTAAGCTCATTTTTTTTTATATCTGCTCTATCATCACTAAGCATGATCCTTATTTTGGACACCATCTCTATTATTTCTGATTTCAATTTTTTCCAGAGCCTCATTCAATTGCTTTGTTTTTACCACTTTGGTGAGGCCTGGTGTGAGGTATTGGATTGTCTCACCTCATTGCCTCCTGGATTTTCCTTTGGTAAACTGGATGTCTGGGATTGCATTTTGTTTGTGTCTTCTCATTTTCTTTTTTCTTTCTTTCTTTCTTTCTTTCTTTCTTTCTTTCTTTCTTCTTAGTTTAATTCCTGGGATGATGCTTATAAATTGCCCATGGTAGATTGCTTTATTGTTAGTACTTAGGACCCTTAGGTGTTGACAACTTCTCTGAGGTATCTTCCAGATGTAGCTGGTTTTTGGATTTTCAGTCTGTTGGAACATCTTACCTCTTCAATTTGCTGGAGATCAAAGTTGTTTGGCCTAGTTCCTGGTTCTTTGGCACTGTGCCACAGTATTTTCTGTGACCTTTAGTCAATCTCAGTCATGGAATACCAGGACCAACCACTGTTTAGAACAATTAGTCAATTTTGGATAAAATTGTGTTTCCATTTGGATAAAGTGGCACCAAGAGCATCAAACACAGCCTAGAAAATGAGCTAACCCTTAATTTGCCACTTTTAACAACATGAATTAAATTTGTGGTTATATTACAAAATCTAAAACAAACCAGAAAATTATATGCAATATACAATGATATGTCAATTTATATGCCAATTTTGTCCTCAGGTGTTAAAATTTAAAATACTTTAAGGAGAATATAGAGAATTGGAAGAGGAAGAGAGTAGAAGAAAGGTTGGAGGACCAAGGAGGATCACACTAACTTTGGGAAACCGGTGTTGAAGACTGGAGGGCAAGAGTGAAGGAAGAGATAAAAAGAACAGAACAGAACTACAGAGAGGCTAGAAACTACATTCACAATTATAGTAAAACAAGATCATACAATGAAGGAGAAAGAAAGAAAACTAAAAATCAAAAAATCAAACTGAAAAAACTAAAAATCAAAAAGAAACATAATAGAGAGGATGGAGAAGACAGAAAAAGAAATAAAGAAAAAAAAGTCCACCTCCAGGTTTGTCCAGCTTTGTCTCTGCTTTCACAGGCAGACAACCTGTGGAAACAGGGTCCTGATCCATGTTGTTCTATCCCAGCAAGCCAGCAGTAGCTTTTTGGCAGGGTAGTGGGTAATTTTAGTAAGCCTGCACTTTCTGGTGAAGACCAGTCAGTCACATTTGGCTGACCACCTTCCAAGTACCTTCCATGGGTCTGAGACCTGGTAGCCACCAGATGGAGCCAGCTGTAGTTCTGAGTTCTGATCTCCAGCTGCCCATACCCAAGATGGCTCCAGGCCTATCATTCTCTTCCACAGCAAGAGCAAGACCCTGCACTCACTGCCAGTCAGTACAGTCCTTCACATCCACTGCTTCCCTCCATGTCTGCTGCTCCCCTCCACTGCCACATCTCTCCACAGAGTCTTCTAGGGTCACCAGCCATTGCTGTCACTATGACCATGCATCCACAGGTTTGAACCACTCCTCTCACACAGTGAGTTCCATCTCAGGGAGAAGGAGCTGCCAGCTACTTTCTTCCTTCTCTCTTCGCTCTCTCCATGGACTTCAATTCACTCTTCAGATTTCTCCTGGGTAGAGAGCACCCACTTTCCTGCTTCTTGTCTTCCTTGTATTGCTGTATTCCAGCATCTGAATGGTGATTCTCAGAAAGGCACTTTCTCTGCTGCTTACCACTCCACTGTCTTCCCACAAACTCTAGACTAAATTTTAATACTAGACTGTTACTCTCCAGTTACATCAGTAACAAATTCTTTAAATAAAAGTTTTTTTCAAGGTTGACTGATTTAATCAATTGTTGATTTATTTTTCTAACTGTATTTAATCCTCAAGCTAGATCCACACTGAGTTTTTCATACAAAGAATAAACCAAGAACTGGATAAATTTAAACTTATTGGATTTTCAGAAATAATTTTAACTAATACCCAATTGTCTTAAAACACTAACAGTGTCTTTCCCCTTGTTTTTTTCCAGTCTATAAGGGATCTTGTGTCTATGAGAAACAGAGGAACACAGCTGTCTTTAATGAGCATTTCTGTACATTCATGAATACTTGCATATGTTGTTTTTTTACTTTACAAAGTACTAATGATTCATTATCCTTCTCGATCACAACACTGAGATAAAGACAGATAGAAGAGCTTTTTTTTTTCACTGATGAGGAAACTAAAGCTCAGAAAGAGACCAAGTCACATGTTCAATGTTACCTAGTTCACTGTGGCAGAAACCCTACTATGTGCTAACCAAAACAATCTTCTTTTCCTTGTAGACCAGATGTAACCAAATTATGGCTGACTAGCCAAATTCAGTCTGCTTCCAGTTATTGTAAATAAAACTGTATCAAGACACAGCCACACCCACTCATTTACACATTTTCTGAGACTACTCTCATACTACAATAGCAGAGCTGAGTGGTTGAAACTAAGACTGGAAGTCCTGAAAAGTCTAAAATATTTACTATCTGGTTCTTTACAGGAAAAGTTCCTGACCCTTGTCCTAGACATACAATTAAACAGCATTTCTCTAAAACTTCCCTTGTAATTCGGGAGCTTTCCCTTCTCTTCTCTGAGATCGAACACAGAGGACCCAATGGAGGACTCCAAGAATTTACAACAAATCAGCAACTACTGTAGTGATCTAGAGCAGAGCCTCACAGCAATAAGCATGAGCCTAGGCCTTACTGAGAAGTAAATCTTAATTGGATTAATCCAATGAAAGTTTGGGGGTTTTAACAGCAATTAATCCATCCTAAAATGATAGCAGAATCTCTTTACTCAAAATCTACGGTTCTTCCCTTTATTGAACTGGAGAAAAGTGGGCAACATAGATAGTGTTTAAATCAGAAAATTAAAAATACTTTAAAATAAAAGTGTAAGACCACATACACTAAATTTTAATATTAAGCTAATAAATAATAAATCCCAGACTTCAAAACAGAAGCTTAGCTACATCTTTCTTTCATGGAGAATAACACAATATATTTCAATGTATACAGTTCACTGAAATCATCCATCCTGAAGGTATAGAGTGCTCTCAATTACCTATATTTTATGTAGGAGGGTTTATTTATTATTATTATTATTATTATTATTATTTACTTTCCTAAGCTTTTCTGAATTTATCTGGGAAAGTCTTAGAAAATTCTCAAGGGCAAAATACTTCATTGTCTCTGAAACAAAATACAACTTAGAAAAAGAAAACCAAATGATCTTTATGTTTCCCAAAACTTAGAGTTATTATACAAAGAAACTGCAGATCTCAAACTACTGCTCAAGTCTTCTATGTTTTCTCAGCTTTCTTCCCTCAATGAACACAGACATCTTCAGAAATAGTCTGATTACGTGTATTTCATGAATATTTACTTTGAAGGTAATTATAGCAAATAGAAATGAGGCAACATTGCACTATTTTCACCCTACCCTCCTTTCCCTTATTTTGGCGACACCCTTGGATGTCATTCTCCATTGCTGAAAATTTTTCTATCTTGTTTCCAGCATATTATTTGTCTATATTTGCCAGGTGCCTCACAGGCACTGTAAGACCAGTGAAAGGTCTGTGAACCATTCAGTAAGTGGTTCCTGCTTGAATGAATTACCCAGCTTTCATGAACAGCCATGCAGAAGCAAAGCAGGCAGAAAAATAATGAATACATTTGTACTATGGCACTCTCTCCAGCTATGAGCTTCTCAAAACCATACAATTTCCCCACGAGGAAAGACAAGATTGCACTGTCATTAGAATAGGTAATCATTAGATTTATCTTTTATATAATTTGCAGCATCTTAAACTATTTTATGTAGCCTCATTACTGCCAAGAGTCCTCTTTAACTAAGATGATAAGTAAATAAAGTAGAAATTACACATCAACCAGAATCTGGAATATGTTGTTTTAGTGTATGTCTGAGAGCTCCCTTCAGCAAACCTAATCGGCACAGCAGTTACCATTATTTCTACCTCAATGAGCATCTCCTAATTGCTGTGTTATTGCTTGTAAAGAAAATATATTATTAAAGTCCACATCTCATGACTTGTTGCACATCTACCCACAAAAACTTTTATTTCACCAGCTTTTCATCGGTTTCAAATGGGATGATAGAAGGAAGCCCCCCTTGAATGTTTGTTCATTATCATTTTCTAATGTCAATGTATCCTTCTAGCAGTCAAGAAGCATTCATAATTTATTCAGTGATCTGAAGATTTTATTAAACTAAATCTATTTAATTCTCCATGAATCGGCTCAAGATGATTTTGGTGGCTTTTTATAATGAGCAACAATTAGAAACTCCAAGGACTCAGAACTTGCTTTTAGGTGTTAATGTTTTATGCTATACTGTTGGTCCAATGCCAGATAATGATCCGCAGAGCATTAAAATTTTGTATTAATATTATCTTTACACTTGCAATATTGTTCAGTGGAAGATGAGGTTTCCATAGGCTTCTTTCTGTTTGTGTTAAGTGGTTGTTAAAATTTTTCATATTAGTTAGATTTTTTTAGGCTTGAATATTGGACTCTGGGCAAAGGATTTACAATCACAAGAACTTTATCCACTCTTCTCTTTGTATAGTCTGGAACTAGGTAATAATATGAACTGATTTTTAGTCAAGGTGAAAAAAAAAACAGCCTTGTGGTCACTGAAAAAATTTTAAAAAGGGAATAAATTTGAAAAACAGGGTAAATTTGATTCTTCAGTAATCAAATTATACCTTTCACAGTGATTTAAAACAATATGGGTCAAGAGGTTTACTTAAGTATAGATCAACAAAATGAAAGATAGATATATTCTTCCAGGAGTTGTAAGTTAGTATGTTTTTGCTCACTTGTGACAGCGATTTAGAAAGATGATCACTAATAGTAAATATCTCCCAACACACCTAATTCCAATGTACAGTGTTAGTCAAATAATGATGCTTACTCAATGCTGGACTAAACATGAGGGGAGTTCCATAAGATCATATCACCTAGTGATGTCATAGCAGCCTCGGTTTGTGTAAGTGTAACTTACCATGTTAATGTAGCGACAAAATCAACTAATGATGAATTTTTCAGATGTATTATAGCAACACATGACTCTATTTGGCTTTTCTAGGACTTCTAAGATCATCATAATGACCTGTTAAAACTCAAAAAATTTAAATATTTGCAAGAGTTGAAAAGCATAAGTGATCAAAGTTGCCTTTGCATAAATGCTCTACGTTAGGAAGCATATACACACTGCAGTAAAGTAATTAGGTTCCACCAACTTGGATAACTGTACTCTGTATCTAGCTGATGCAGTTAGTCATACCTACTAAATCAGTCAGTATGGTTACCCAAGTCAGGGAGGCCACATGCTTCAAAAAATGGATCCCTTATATTATCCAGGAATTTCCAGATCAGTCTGGTTTGATAATGAGTCATATAGACTCCTCCACAGACCCCCTCCAAATTCCTAGGCTTATCACCCTGCTCAAGCCTAAAGCTAAAAACTTCAGACTGACTTTATTTCAAAAATTTAGTTTCTTTAAAAGTAACATCAGACAGTTGAGAAGCGGATCACCCCAGGCCAGAAAAGCAAGGGTGAAAACCCTGCAACATTTCTACGTTAACCTTTGCGTTAGTGTTTTGCCTTCAGCTTTTCCCAAATGTCACAACAAGAAAGAAACATAAGAACTCTGCCTCTGAATTTTCCACAAAAAGAATAGGAAAGACATCATTTGTGTCCACAGAGTACATAGATAAAAGAATGAGATCTTTAGTCAGATCACCAAGATTCAAATTCTGTCTCAATCATGTACTACCTGGATGACCTTGTGCAATATTTGGCATTAGTTTCCTTTCTGTAGTGAAATGAACATAATCATAATTCCTACTTCCTAGCCTCTTTCAGGGAATTAACCATATTGTTATATGTAAGGTCCTTAGGGCAGTACTTACCAAGTAAGAAGAGCTCAATAAACACTGGTTATTATTCATTCAATAGGCAGATATTTACTGACTACTCACTATGTTTTAGACACTATTTAGGCACTGGGGACTTAGAAAAATGGGTAAAAAATATCTGCCTTCTTCAGGTCTATTTCAGATAATACACAAAAAAATCTAGCGGTAAAACTGATGTTATATAAAATACCTTAAAACTATGGAGAAAAAATTAAGAGTAGGAATATGAGAGATGCTGAAGTTGTGATCAGGAATGCAGACGCAGGAGGCCCTACTGGGAAGGTAACATCTTAGTGCAGGCCTGATAGAGATAAAGAATGAACTAAAAGAAACATTTGGAGGAAGTGTGATTTGTACAAAGGAAACAGCAAGTACAAAAGCCCTGAGGCAGAACATGTCTGATGTGTTCAAGAAATAGCACAATAAATATTAGCTATTAGTATTAGATATGTTTGCACTCCTAAGCATCTTTAAGAGAAAGGACAAGTTCTACTACTTCTTTTCATCTCTCATGAGGGTAGATTCAGTACTGGATGGAAAACAGAAGAGCATTACTCATAGTAAATTTGGACTCTGTATCAGAATGACACCCCTTATTTAAACTCCCCCACACATACAACATAACAAAATTTTTGAGGTTGGATCCCTGGAATCTGCATTTTAATAAATGCTTCAGGGGTTATTGGCAAGTATATGCTAATCTTATTGATTCCTTTTTATTTATGTACAGATCCACGAGTCTGCATTACTCCAGCCCAGCCCAGCAGCTGCCCTCCAGACAGATGAACTTGGAGTCTACTTTGGAGAAAGACACAGTGTTTGATAAAAGCCAGAAAGCATGCTGGCATACATTTACATTGGATAAAATACCAATTCCATTTAGCTACAGTATGAAATGCTTCTTTTATTTGCATGGCAGATCAACCATATAAGGCATAATAACTTCTTTCAAAAGTTCATTGCTAGTCCCATACTAGCTTCTCCCAGCAGGCATGGCTGGCAGCTCTTCACGCAGTAAATGGAAAGCCATAGTCTGTCAAAGCATCAAGCACTAATGAAATAAACAAAAACTTTCCTTACCTGAGGCAGGTGCCAAAGCCTGTTACTCTAAGTGCCCCCACTGGACACAATTTAGACTTGCTTTCAAATGTTAAAAACAAATAGGTTCTCCTAAGTGCAATTAAAACCAAGCCACACATTCAATATATTGATAATGATGGAGCTATTTTGATTTTAAAGCACTTAAGAGTTGTCCCTGAGACTATCACATAATTTGGTAATTATTATTTTATGCTAAAATATGACAAGGAATTTCAAAAATAGTCATGAGCTTCTTAGACTTTTTTTAATAATCTTAAATCAATAGTATTTCTCCAAAGAACGAAGTAGTTACTGTGCCATTATAACACAGTATGATTTAATTTAAATGATTAAATATACTGTTTTAATAAGATGTATTTCCATATTAAAAATACTTCATATGCCCTTCTATTCCATAATTTCTTCTCTCTACCTGGGAATAAAAGTCTAATTCTCAGCCATGATAATTATTTTACTATTTCTTTTGACTTAAGGGTTGTGTTGGAGAGATTTTGTTCTATTTAGTTATTTAAGCCAATCTGAAAAGGCTCCCTCCTCAAAAATATCTGAAGTTCCTACCACAAAACAATTTACACAGTAGGCAAACTTCTACAGCAGAATGTAAGAGGGCATTATTAATAAGTATGCCAAGACAAGGGGTTTAACCCAAGCTTATCTCCAGCAAACTGTAAGAATGAAGAGTGCTTAAAGGATACTTAGGCACACGAACAAGAGAGATGTGTAACGCACATTTTATCTACTGTTGGTTTCCCCAAAATGGACAAATTCCCATACTTCCACAACATTCAAGGTCCCCAGTGGTGGTGAACCTATGGCACGTATCTCACAACTGGCTGTATGCATCACTGTAAGCTCTGAAAGGTTCACCATCAGTGCCCAAGCCCTTAGCTCCATTTTTTCTTTTAATCCAGTCTTCTCTTTCCTTTCCAAACCCTAAGCAATTACTGCAGATGCATCCCTCAAGCCCACATATGATACGTGCCTTTGTTCCTAACCCTATGACAGACCACTAAGCAAGATGTACCCCAGACTTATTCTCAACACACACCCCAAGAAGCCACTTGGGTTTTACTATTACATCCAGGGAGGTGAAAGTTATTTATCCCTGATCTTAACTTTGGCCCCAAATAGTGTCAGCTGAGAACGACATTGTGACCCAGGCACAGTAGCATCTGCCTGTAATCCCAGCACATTTGTATTATGAGAATAGGCCATAATTAATTTAGTGAATTCTCTGTGAAACACACAGCTGCTTCTAGTTTTCTTAACGTTACCAAAAAATATTTTGAAATGAAGATATTACTAAACTGTGCAAGAATAGAAGCTGCATAAGAGCAGCTAGGTGAGCCTGTTTTTGCTCCTTTAATACAAAGACTGGCCCTCAGTAAATGCTTACTAAGGATTCGACAATCACATGATAGAAAGATCTTCTAGAAACATTAGCATCTAAAAAATCGCTGATGTCCAGGAGCACTTAGGAAAAATTAATTTGCTTGTAAAGAATTAGAAAATGATACACAGAGAAAGAACAGAATTAGCATTGTAACTGAACTGTAGAGGATAACTAGAAACTTAACATAACAGGAAAATGCAGAGGCAAGTACTTCAGGTAGAAAAAGCAGCAAGAAATAAGACATGAAAGTCCACTGTTTTAAAAAAAAATGTGAGTCAATATAGTTCACATTTTGGGGTGCTGATGTAAAACTGAAAAAGAAATCAAATAAGACTGTGAAAGACTTGTAGGCATAGTAAGAAACTCGGACTTAATCTTGTAAGAAAGAAAGAAGGGCAGAAGAAGTCTCTTTAGACACAATTATACTTTTTTATTAGAGTCACACTACTTAAGATTCAACAGAAAAATATGTAAAGACATTTATTTGAGAATATTTATAGCAAAACTTATAACAATATTAAAATTCTAAATAACATAAATGACCATTAGATGGGTAAAGTTAAGCAAATGATGGTCCATATATAAAAATGATGATGAAATCTTTATTTATTGGTATAGAAAAAATATTCATACTGTAAAAAGGTGGAAAAAAGTTACAAAATATGCAAAAGATGATCTTTTATGTAGTTTTGTTTCACTGATAGATGCATAAAAAGAAACTGCAAAGATATATGCCAAAAATTTTGCAATGTTCATTTCTGGTAGTGTGACTAATAAAAAGATTAGAAAAAAATTTACCATATCAAGATATATGTGTGTTTTGTTGGAGATATAATTCAGCAGCACAGTGCCTGCCTAGCGAACACAAGGTCCTGAGTTCAATTCCCGGTAACAACAACAGCAAAAAGATGTATGTATGTTTTTATATATATTCTACTTTTTATAATATGTATGATATTTATAATGGGAAAAGCTAATAATACATGTTTCTAAAAAAATGAGTTACCTTTTTTTGACAAGTTTACTTGCCAAACAAGATTTAGTTCATCTTTCTGTTTGTTTCGATGTCTGTTTCTCTTTCTATAACAGTAGGTTATAAATATCTAGATCTATCTCCATGGTCATCTTCACTCTGGCTGGAAACACTTCAGCTCAATTGGCTTAATTGTTCCTCAACAGCTGAATAGCATTAAAAGAAGGTTGGCAAGGAAATAGTATTCTACATGCTGAATAATAATCATGACTATGGAATCAAAGGCCCAACTGCAATCTAGTAAGAGTATTAAAATGAGAAAAAGAAGTCACTAGAGGCTACAAGGCATTGTAAAGACACAGGAAGGAAAGAGAAAGGAAGTCTGAAAAGGGGTATAATTGAGCTGAGCAATCATGATGGGAAAGAGACCTTCACAACCCAACAAGGATGGTGTAAAGCTGCAATAATTTTCTGAGTGCAGTCAGAAAAGTGAGATCATGTTTGTCAGAGAACATTAAACATCAATTCTATAGGGACCAATTAGAGTCTATATAAGGACAAAAGTAAATTCAGGCAATGAACTGGGTACAAGTATAAGAAATGGGGAGTAGACAAATCTGTTCATGTAACTGAAGTAACAACTATGGGGGGAGAAAATATAAAAACATATTTTTTCAAATTTAAAAGTGTGAATAACTACAGAAATTGAATGCATATAGTTCCCACCAAGAAACAAGTAGGAAAAAAAGCAAGATATTTACGGAATATGTATGTGCATACTGTCATTTTAATTTTTTAAAGATGCAAACAAGTATATACAGCAAAAAATAAATAAATAACATTTTTATTATTATAAGTGTGTAATTATTTGTACCATAAAAAGTCACAGAGTTTACTACTATATCTTCAGTGGGGAGAATAGTATTGGGAATGCAGTACATATAATAAATTCCAATTAATGAACTTTATAAAGAAATTATAAAATTGGTTTAGACAATAAATCAGAGAACTCAAAAATAATGATTCTGGCAATATTAAACTTAATAATCTAGGCATGAAGTGCAAATAATTGAGAAGATGTTCACATTTGATGGTGAAGGGTAATAATGTTAAGGACCCTCCTACTTTCGGCATTCTACGGAACTGGTTAGAACAAAGTCAGGAAGCCTGGGCTTGGAAATCAAGCATTTGAATCCGTGATTAACACTTAACACTATGACCTTGAATGAATAAATTATATTACCTGTTGTTACTAAGAGTCTCAGCTACTTTATCCTTAAAATGAAGATAATAATATGGCTCATATGATTACTCTTGCAACTATTTTGGTATCCAAAACAGATCGCATATCTTTATAACTCAAAATTCTAAAGCAGGGCTATTTTTATGTAGAAGAGGATTTGATGGGGAGGGGGTCAATTTACCTTCTTCATTATATTTGGCTCAATAAAGGTCTTGAAAATTGAGTAGTGAACAAAAATAATTGATAGATTGCTTTATATCGAACTCATTACAAACATTATCTCTTTTCTTCAAAGTACAAACAGTACCCTAATTTTATGGACAAGGGACCAATGTTCAGACAGGTGCAGTATCTTGGTTATGATCACACATCAGCATCTGAGGAAGTCATTTAATTAGCATTAAACTGTATTATAGCCTCATTTTAACCAACTACATTCTCAAACCCCCTGTTTCCCAATAAGGTTACAGATCTGAAGTATTAAGCACTAGACTTAACCTGGTTTTTCAGGAGGATACAACTTTTTTTTTTTTTGCAGCACCAGGGATTGAACTCACGACCTTGCGCTTGCCGGGCAGGCGCTTAGACCGCTGAGCTAGATCCCCAGCCCTGTTTTTGAGACAGGGTCTCGCTATGCCGTTCAGGCTGGCCTTGAGCTCACTTTGTAGCCCAGGCTGGTCTCGAACTCACAACGATCCGCCTGTCTCAGCCTCCCTAGTGGTGGGATTACAGGCGTGAGCCACCATGCACGGTTTAGGAGGATACAACTTAACTCATGAAAACTGCATATTCTCAAAAATCCAGGTTACTGAAAATGAATCACATGTTATAATAAGAGCAGTTTTATAAATAGAATCACAAGAAAAGAAATATCTGTACAGTACCACACTTCTGCCAGTAGCCATTGGTCAGCAAAAAATAAATATTTAAAATTTTATAGTAGCAAGGATAAGAAGGAAAATTCAAAATTTAAGTAGTAGCCAGAACAGCTCCTAACTGTATTCACTCTATGTAAAAAGCATTACAAATTTTAAAAAATGATTTTGTTTGTATTCAAATGAGTTTAATTACCATAGAAGATGATGATTTAATGCTATACCTACACTCACATACAAATTATCCTAAATATTACTTTCCAGAGAATTGAAATCTGGAGGAGAGAAACAGCCTCATTTTGTCATTAATGTCTCCTGATTTCAGTGAAGCATAAAAGCACCTAAGTACAAAAAGGCAAATGGTAAGAGAAGAAGGCTTGTCATTACCGAGTAGCAAGGATTGTGTTATTGCGTCTGACCCTGAGTTCTGCATGGTCACCCACCTCTACGTCCAATGCCTAGGGTATAATTCATCATAAATGAAAATGTTCCTGGTAAAGGTGGGGGAGGAGTCAGTGGTCATGACTAGAGCTGGGATTTATGGCATAATAATAAGTTAATTAACTGCCGCACTCGCTGCATTTTAAAGGATGAGGATAGCATCTAAATGTACATGCTTATTAGGAAAGATATCTTAAGGCACACCAAGCGCTTGTTAGAGAAGGTGTCTTAAGAGGAATTAAAATACAGTTTTATGAGGTCTAGGCCTACACATTAATCATAAGAACTAGAGTATTATAGGCTAATAGTGCTGTAAACATCTGATTGGGTTACATTTGTACATATGTGCTGAAATTTCTAGTTCAGAAATGTCCACGCAATACTAATAGAAAAAAGTTAATTCCACCCTAAAATAACCAGCATACCTGAGTATTGGAAAGATTCTGAAATAATAAACAGCAGGTTAATAATGAAAAAAAAAATCTCAATGCACTGTTTTAAATTGTTTTCATACAGTCATACAAAATTATTATAATAAAATGTGTCCAAAAAGAATTTCATTTAAAAAAAAAAACTCATTACACACACAAAAGAAGCAAGAGTGAAAGCATTCAAAGACAATATATGGGTGAAAAATCTAATCAAGAGAAAAGGTAAAAAATTCACAGAATTTTAAAATAAGAAATGGAAAATATCAGATAAAGAAGATGTTAGACTTCAACATGGTTATGTGTTAATAAATTTCAAAACATTAGTGAATTTAATGCTTCATGTAAAATAAAAATATCAAAATTAGTACAATGGGTTAAAAATTAAAATAAATTGAAAAAGTTATCCAAGACCCATATCCCTGTCCCAAGAAAAAGAATTCAGTGCCATAGTATATTTCCAAGTAAATGCCCTCAAATTCCTTCAAACTTTCAAGAAGCAGATCTTTCCCAATTTATAGGGCCTACTTTATAAAAAAGAAAAATAATTCTGAAATCATATCCTAATTTTTATTCATTGAAATGTCATTTAATAAATGTATAAATACTTAAAATGCCAACAAAAAACTCAGTGATACAGTAAAAGTTAATTTTTTTCTTCCAGTCAAACAATATTTAGGAATCCAGGAATGGTTTAAGTTACAAAATCTAGTAATATGTGTTGTTAGTAGATCAAATCCCAATCAAATAAATTTAAAAAGCAGTAATCTCAATAGTAGTATATTTTCATATCTTAAAGATACTTAAACCATCAGCCAACATTTTACTTAACAGTGACAAAATTAATAATTCACAAAAATAATTATAATACAAATATATTAAATTACTATTTTTACTTAATATTGATATTATTAATAACATTATCTGACATTTATTGAATTCATGCTATACTAGCAGGTGTTTGTAATATGTGAAGCACTGGCCAAAATGTGTACCTGTTATTTATGTAATAACATTTCAAGAGTTCTTAAGGTATGAAATACAAACACAATTAAAAACATTAGGAGAGAAGATTAAAATGTTATTTATTTAACGCTGATCTGGTTTTAGGATATAAAAACAGAAAGAATATTTATTAGAATTTATTAAAATTTGTGTAATCATAAGACAACAAATAAAATATTTTTATGTATTAAACAACATGACATAAAAACTAAACCATAAAAAGACCTTACTTATAATCACAAAGTAAAATTTAATCTATTAACAAGAAATAAAATCTTGTATGATGATAAGTGTAACCCTGAGAAATTAAAAGGAAAACACTGAATAAAACAAGAAGCTAAACTTCTCTATGCTGGCTAAGCTCATGGTATGGGTGCCGGGCAAGGGCTTGGCAGGGCACATATCCAGGTGAGTCTGGGTCATTGAGGTCACTGAGGGTCATTGGCGTTGGTATCTGGACACTTGCCCCTTTTTCTCTGCTACTGTCTCCTTGCTCTGCTCTTAGGCCGGCCTTGGAGTCAGCTGGCCCTGGACTGAAAACATCTGAAATCACGAGCCAAATTAAACCTCTCCTCCTTTAAATTGTGTTATGGTACAAAAAGCTAACACATGTTCTTAAATGAGAAGATTAATATTTATAAAATAAGGGTTTTTTTTCCTTAATTTTTCGTTTTAATTTTGGTAACCAAGTATTACTTGCATATACTTATAAAGTTCCTGTGACATTTCAATACATGCATATACTGTACACTCATAAAATCCCTTTATCACCCTCCCCCACTTCCTTTCTGACTTCTAGTCATCACTGTTCTACATTCACACCAAACTTTTTTTTTAAACTGCCAAATATAAGAGAGAATATACAGTCTTCCTATATCTGGTTTATTTTACTTAACACAAGCTCATACAATTTCATCCATTATGCTATAAATCATAGGTTTTCATTCTTTGTGGCTGAATAATATACCATTATGTACATAAACCACATTATTTTTATCCATTCATCCATTGATGGGCATCTAGGCTGATTCCACATCTTGGCAGGAGTGAACAGCACTGCAATAAACAATGGTCATGCAGGTGTCTCTGGATGATGATTACATTTCCCCTGGATTTACACCCAGAAGTCCGTATCTAGATCATACGGCTGACTTAATGTTTAGATTTTTGAATAAACCTCCATACTATTCTCCATAATGATTACAATAATTTACATCCCATCCACAGTATGAGTCCCTTTTTCTCCACATCTGTCTTAATTACTTTCATTGTTGCTAAGATAAAATACCTGAAACCCTAAGTTGAAGGAAGAAAGGTTTATTTGGCTCATAGTTTGCAGAGGCTGGTTCCACGGCAGGGTGGCATGGCAGAGGGGCGTTGCAGAGCAGACAGGATGCAGCAGCACACAAGCAGCAAGTGGCAACAGCAGCCCCTCTTTCTGCCTCTTATATTCTTTCTAGGGTAGGGCAACCTCAGTGCTCGCGTCACACAATGACTCATTTCCAGCATCGTATTCCTTAATCCCAGCACCACACACTCTAAGTTCAGCCACCTCTGAAAAGCCCCACCTATGACCACACGAAGCTTGAAGGGGACATCTAGATATAAGCCATAACAACATCCTTGCCAGCATGTGTTATTTTTTGGTGTTTTGAAAATACCCATTCTAAGTGGTTTGAGATGATATCTCACAGTTTTGATATGAATTTTCTGATGGCTAATGATATTGAGAATCTTTCATATATTAATCAGCCATTTGTATTTCTTTGAGGACATTTGTTAAAATTCTAACTTGACTCTCCATGAAACCTTTCTGAAATTAACCTAATATTTCTAAAATTGATTAGAGAGTATAAAGCATAAACTAAAATAATGAGACTTTGTAGTCAAGAATAAGTAAAAAACAGACCAAGAAAAAAGAGCTCAATCAGAATATATCCCTTTAAATGTATACTATCAGTATTTGAGTAGACATGTGGGCTATATGAAAGGAAAGGTAGGATTATAAGGAAAAATAACCACTATTTGCCTACAAGAAGAATAAAAGATTACTCTAGTATAAGCCTCTGAAGAATAAAAAGTTATTGCAAGCCTCTAAAGCAAAATTGAGATAAGAAAAAAAAAAAAGGAAGAGGAAGAATAGGATAAAGCAGTGAAAGAAATTTATAAATTAAAAGAATTATTTAAATAAATAAAGGAAGGGAAAAGAACAAGAAAAAGGGTCAAGTGAGAAAGAGGAAGAACACTAAAATTATAGCATGGTAAAAGGACAGATTTAAGTAAATAAAAACTACTATGCCTCTTTTTCTTTCTATTAGTGCCTTGAGGCCCTCTTGCACTGTATTGTCTCTGCCATGCTATTTTCCTGCCATTGGCTCCCTATTTTTCCTCTCCATTCAATCAACTGGCCCCACTTGATGGTCCCCCTCTGACATTGTTCCTGAGACCGTGGTCTTTTTTTTCTCTCTCTAAAATGTCCTTTAGTAATCTTTGTAGGGTTGGTTTGGTGG
>RJWT010005035.1:0-31835 GCA_004365215.1 Cuniculus paca
CGGGTATTCAGTACATAGATACTGAAAGAATAAAAGGATATATTAAAATTATATTCCTGTGCTCTATAAATTTACTTCTTGTATAAAATAAAGGACACTTACAGGGACAAAAACAGAGAATACTAAATCCAGGTTTCTTTAATATAATTCATACAGAAGACTTTCCCATTCATACTCCTGGTCTTAGCAAATTCCCTGTATGAGAGGTAAATACCCAAAGATGACAGGGATGAAAAACCTTGAAGAGCTCTCAATGATACAAACAACCCGCTATGGCACGTGAGCCACCACTGGTCTATAATTTATGCTTTTGAGGGGAGAATGATTCACTGATTAAATTAAATACTGTATACCTACTATGTGCTACACAATCATCTACTGAATTTTTCCTGATTGGCCTGTACTATACTTGGATATGCTGATCAAAGACATAGCTTCTTAAAACAGATTTTTAGTCAAGAAGCAAGAGTACAGTATATCCATGGTATACTTATTTTTCATAATGAGAGTTTGAAAATTGCAGTGGTCTAACAGTTATTAGTTACCACAAACAAGAAAATGTAGTAACAGTAATCATCTGGCATCCATTTTATTTCCTAAGTGGTTGGTTTTTCTTTAGCGTTACTACATACTTGCTTATCTTGAAATGATGCTGTTAAGCTACACTTGTCTTGATAGTGTTCCATCCTTTTTATATAAAGATTAGGCCTTTTTTAAAACCTCATGTATCAACACTTGCCTCTCAAAGTTCTTGCAATTAAATTGGTATAGTAAGGCATCCTACTAGATTATAGGTGTGGAGGGAGTTGCATTTCAACAGAAACCAAAAAAAAAAAAAGAGGTGATATTTGGATGATATTTGGTTTATGTTAGAGGTTAAGAAGTGGGTTGAAAGAAAAAGAACAAAGATTATCAAAATCAACTTTTTAAAAAAGAAGTGCAGTAGGTAATGGTGACTTATAATTGAATTGATCAAATAAATGTTATACTAAATAAAACAAGAAAAGACAAGAATAGTGCAACTTCAATAATTATCAGTTCATGAGGAACTCATTCATACCTCCACCAATGCCAAAGCGAAAAAGTACAGACTCAGTTCCTTAACTGTTGGCCTCAATAACTTTACTTGATGATAAAAAGACTGAAGTAAAACATAGATATATGAGAATTTTGTTTTCACATGTCTATACTTTGACATCTGTTAACTTACTTTGAATTGTCTGCACAGCAGTTAAATTCCACAAATTCTATAAAACAAATGGCAGTGAATAAGCCCAAAGGCTAGAAAGATCTCCTGCCTACTTATGTGGAATTATCTGATTGGGGTTTTGGAAATTATGTACTCTTGGCAAATAAAAGAGGTCTAAACTTAGTGACTAAAGTTAATAATATGCTAAGATGTGAACTTTGTTAAAAGTGGGAGAAGTCATGGGAAAACAAGCTGTGAAGTATAATCAATTCTGTTTCACGGAATAGTTAGGTCTATTAATAATATCTTCAATTCACATCGTTACATGGTAAAATAAATTACACTTTTGAAATCAGTTAAAAGATTTGCAGGTAAAAAGTCTATAAAATCTAGGTATAAAACAATTAAAACACAGTTCTTACTTGGAGGAATTAATCTATGATTTTGGCTTCATAGTCAATTCTGCCCTTTAGAAATTTGACATACAGAGTCCTGTTTAATATGCTTTTCATTACGATTTCTTATAGATATTATATACCAATAAAATATCTTATATTTTATTGTTCGGAGGCAAACACAAAATGTAGCGGCACATGAGGCTGTCTTTTAAGTGTCTAATACCTCGACTACATCAAGTTGTAAAGGAAAATCTAGTAAAGCTGATATTGAATTAAACAATAAAAATAAATGTTACAATCCCTCATCCCAAACCAGGAGGAAAAACTGGAAAAAGAAGAAATCAAAGAACTGTAATTCTTTGTGTCATTTCTTTAAAAAGCCCTAACAATTATCCTCAGAAGACAGGAATAAACGTTAGTCTTGTGTGCTTAATTGATAAGCTGATAAAAGGAGAAAAGAACTTCTATGGTCTGCTGGTCCACATATATAAAGTACCTAGGTTAATTTTTAATTTGTTGACACATTTGATAAAGCAACTGCACCACTTGGATGTTGACAGGTCATTCTTTAGTTTGGGTTTGCCTGGAAAAGGAGAAAATTCAGAAGGGGTTTGGATAAAGTTCCTTTCTATTCCATCAGCAGAACCCTCATTTTCTATGGTAGAGGAAAGCACATCTGTCCCAATATTACCTGAAGTCTTGGCAATATCTGCACTACTCACATTACTGCTTCAACTGTCAACCTATTGAGAATCAAAAGTATTCCAGGTACTATTTTGGGGGACATGCCACTAAGAACAGACAAAAAATTGTGTCCTCATGGAAGGAAAGGGAAAACAGACAATAAACCAAATAAATAAAAGTATCTAATATGTTCGAGGAAAAACTAAGTAGAGAAAGAACACAGGGAATGTCAAGGGACTGCAGTTTTAAATAGAGCAGCCATGGAAGTCCGTAGTGAGAATGTAACTTCTAAAGGAGGTGACAGAGTGAGCCATACAGATGCCAGGTGCTAGAGCATTCCATGCAGGGAAACAGCAACGACAAAGATTCCAGTATGGAGAAAGTGTGCCACATCGTATCAAGGGCCAGGAGGTCAGTGTGGTTGTAGCATGGGATCAGGTTGGAGAGTGGCAAACAAGGCCAGAAGAGTAGGGAAGGCTGAGCTAGGTGGGGCCTTACAGGTTATCGTAAGGTCTTCAGTTTGTACTCTGTGAAAAAATAAGCCAAATATCGGTTTTGATATGAAGAAAATGACCTAACAAGTGTTTTAAGATTTCTCAGGGTGCCACATTGAGGATATAATCATGTCAGAAGGACGGAAGCTGGGGTAGTAATCAAGAGAGTTCTATAAAAATACAAGTGAGAGCCGGGCGTGGTGGCTCACGCCTGTAATCCCAGCACTCGGGAGGCTGAGACAGGCGGATCATTGTGAATTCGAGACCAGCCTGGGCTACAAGGTGAGCTCAAGGCCAGCCTGAATGGCATAGTGAGACCCTGTCTCAAAGACACCAGGGCCAGGGATCTATCTCAGCGGTCTAAGCGCCTGCCTGGCAAGCACAAGGTTGTGAGTTCAATCCCCGGTGCCACAAAAAAAAAAAAAATGCAAGTGAGATGGAATGACAGTTGCAATATTAACCTTCATACTAAAAAGTTGGGGTGATCTTAACAGAAATTGCCAAAACTTTTTGTGCTGCGACAGCATAGCTGGTGTGAGCTTAGATTTACTAACTAATAACAGTTTTCAAATATGATGAAACACCAATTTTTGTTCATTTAATTGCTGTATTACTAACAAACACAATACCAGACTTTCTTTTTAGGGTAGGGTTACTGTTTTGTACTATTTAGTTTACAACAACAATAATATGGCTTTAAAGAAAATGATGGAACCTCTTTTTCAGATCTCTTCTTTAATGCATTGGATGACTGATGGTGTAAATTTTGCAATGTAAGAAAAAAACACATCTGTTAAAAAAGAAGAAAAACAAGAAGTTTGGGCTCTATATGACTTCCTTTCCCCTCTTCCTGCCCCCTCTGATTTACATTCTCTCAAAGATTAGCAACCATTCTCCTTGGGGTATATAAAAAACAAATTATTTCATTAGTATATATAAAATTGCCACAACAAAATACAAGAAATTAGTGGTATGAAACCAACAGATTTAACTTTCTTAGTTTTTAAAAAGCCAAATACAAAACAGAAAACAATTGCACCCTAAAATGCAATCCCTAAATATTCTTCCTGTTCCTCATTCTTATGGTCCTCACCTCTATCTCACAGTGTTTCTACATATCTTCACTTTGGGGGACACATGTGCTTCTTTGCATTTCTAGGTGAGAGGGGTTATCATATCTATGCACAGCTGAAAGGTGGGAAAGGCTTTGAACTGCTGTAGAAAATGTTGAAATTTTAAATGTATAGAAGACAATAAATTACAGTTATGGTTCTCAAAGGAGTAAATTTATATTATACATGTTGGGTTAATATACTATCTGCAAAGCAATTACTGGAATACATCACATGTCAAAGAGGTAAATTATAAGTTTATGTAAGTAAACCATAACTTTAAATTTCTTGTCCATTTAAAATTTCAATTCTGAAATTCTATCTAGAAGCTCAGAAATAACTGATGCAATGTTTTATGTGTAGGTCACTATGGTTACATTGCCATGGTTAATGGGTATTTGAAAATGCTATATAAGAAAGAAAATCAGAACAAAAGTTAACCTCCATCTTTTCCCTGGATCCAGTAGCTATGAGGGCAGATACATTTTCTCCAGGGTGCTGATAGATGTGCACTGATCCAGTTACACTCCTTACAAGAATGTCTTCTTGCTACATACAGACATGTATACTTCTTCAACACCCAAGATGTACAATTGAGCTTAACACTGAAACCTGTAGTTTGGTGAAGCTAACTAACACGGGCAAACAGACTCATTATCATTTTGCTTTAAGCTCAAATCACTATCCATTTTCATTTTATAAGTGATTTAAGACCTTAGTGAAGGGGCCACAGGTAGTTTGTATGACAAAAGTATATTTTAATGATCTGCTGAACACAGATTTTCTTAAAGATCCATGGAGTGGCTGGATAAGTCCTGAGTGTCACAAATTTCAATGAACTGGAAATCTCTTGCTTTCAATCCTGCTGTTCTCAGAAATTTCTTCCTTTTTAATAAGGGAGAGTCAAACTGTTTACACTGCTTTCTGGTATAGTTCTTCAGCAACCTAAGCAAAGTATAAGGAGGTGGAAAAGAAATCATTTGCATAATACTATCATATATTTTTGATCAAAACACATAAAACAAATAAATCTCAAACTGAAAAATCAGCACTGTCTAAGCAGGTATCACTAGTATGGCTGATTATGTTTTCTAAGATTAAATCCACATAAATCAAGCATATAAATTACCAGAAAAGTCAGTATCTATCTGATTTGAATAACATTTGATCGCTCTGGTTAAAAAATACTTGATTATTAAGAAAGGGTTAATTTTCAGAACACTTAATAAAATAGGTTTCTGGGGATGTGGTCCTTACATGAACTCAATTAGAAACCTGGGTTGAAGCAAACATAAGAGCGCAGGGATTTATTTTATCTCTCAAGTCGCCCAATAAAAGAAACATGGGTTTTGAGCCAGCAAGACCTGGCTTGTAATCAGTGCTGTGAAATCATAGAAAATCACTTAACCCGAGCTATTTGTTATCCTCCTAAAATGAAGTTAATAGCACTTACCTTGGAGAACTGACAAATGTCCAGGACATGGCTGACTTTTAATACAGGGTAATCATTATTATCATAGAAAAGAAATAGGAAAACATTGATTATTTATGTATTTCCTATTCACAGCATTTTTATTAATTATATATGCTTGTAATGATCATAAAATAATGTAACATCATGCAATCATTTTTCCTAAGTTTGCTATTTGTATTAACATTCAATATTGGTAATAAACATGTGAAGTAATACTCATTATCCTTATTTTAAAATAAGGAAATTGGAGAGCAGAGAGGTTATATAATTTGCTCAAGGTCATACAGCAGAGTAGAGATTCAAATCCTGGCAATATGACTGTGTAGCTTACCCTTTTTACCATCTCATTGAAAGCCTGGATGTAATAGTAACGCAACATAACAGGCATTCAGTCAATAAACACAAAACATGTTGCTACATTCTATGCTAGACACTAGTATTCAAAACATCAAGCATCTAAATCAAGACACAGAACCTGTAACCTTTAAGAAGCTTCCAATATGGCGACTAGAAGCAGTTATATTACCTAAAAATTAAGACTCAAAACCTGTGTTATATCTGTAGATAAGGGTAGAAGGTCCCTTTCAAACTACTATTATACTTTTAATGTCCTCATAAAAATTAGGTCATAGCTATCATTTACTTATTGAACTAGTCAAGCTTTCTATATCTTCTGAATACATGTGAATAAAACTGTCACTGCTCTTTGTTCACCTTTATGTTAGGATTTTTTAAGGATAGACATGAAATCTATTTTATATGACTACTATAGCATATTTAATATTATCAAAATGGATCATAAAAAGAATAATTGGTCTTTAAGAATATCAAATGTTAGGTAAAAATGTGTATCAGTGTTACAAGTAACTCAAACAAAAAGCAAAGGAAATTAGAGGAATCCTGCTCAGATACACATAAATAAAGAATTCTACAACTAGGTATATACAGATTTCTTGCCTCTTTTGTTGTTCTATTTTGTTTTCTTCCTCTTCCCCTTCCTACGGTATCAATCAGTATGGTCCACATTCTCAAATGCACAAATAATAAAGTATGTAGGCTTCTGAAAATATTTTATGAGCTTAAAAACAAGATTTACTCTAATTTACTCTAGAATAATTATGCATTAACAGAGTTGAAAAGCAATTGTGTATAATGTGTAATTTATATATGTAAAACAAAATAGCTTTTACTTCAATTTTAACTAAGTATTTCAAAGAACAGTACCATTGTTTACTACTGAACAATTATGCAAATTAAAATTGGACTGTTAATCTAACAACTTTAGAGTCTGCCTTATATTCTTTTCTAAGGGGAAACAGGTTGTTCAAAAACCAAATGGGTTGCTAAAAGTAATGGAATAATCTTTTCGCCTTGGGTGAAAAGTTATTCTGAAGAAAAATAACTTTTTTCATCCTTTTTTGTAATAAACATTGGAAACCAAAGAATAATCAGCAACATGGAAAAATGGGAAAGATGTAAATGAACTTTAAGGAAAGACACTTGACATAAAATATAAAACTATTGGTTTTGTAAGCATTATCAATCTAGATATGAATCTGGTTCCATGTTCAAAACTCAGTATACTACAAAGTGCTCACCTGATTCTGTCTGTCTGCTGGCAACCCTTGTATATAGCTGAAACTTGCAGGTGTTCCTTCAAGATCTGGTTACTTCCGGATCTTCTTTTTCACCGATTGTAATTCCCTCAGTCAAAAATGAGCATCCTTTATATATCTGTTTCACTTTTCAAGTGCTGTAATGGTGACAGTCTTTTTGCAGGAGCTGCATTTTGTTTTCACAAGGAAGTCTAAAGGTCCCTGCTAGTAAGATTTGAGGTTCACTGAATTTCTCACTTGCTTATGTATAGGATACTTTTACATTGGGTTCTGTTGACTTTTCACTTCTTCGAGAAAAAAAACTGTAGAGCGCATCTTTTAAAATTATTGCCTAACAACTGGCATTTAATTCATATCATGCTTTATTGTGGTTTACATGTAACATTCCAAAGATGGTATTTTCCTTGTCAATTCAGCCATTATGGGATAGCATCAATGATGTTCATAGGAAAAAATGCATTTGGCAACTACTTTCACCTCCTTAGATTCTCACACTTAACTTTATTTGTGCGGTTTATTCAAATAGTAGTTTTCCTTATGAAATCATGTAAGTAGGAACCATCTGGAAAGGTTACTATGGAAACAGCAAGGGCTGGGGGGTGGGGCTAGGGAGTAAGAGATACCATGACAACCTTTTTCGGGTTTCCCAGGAAACATGGGTTGCTATGGGAACTGCATCAGTCAGGTCCGAATTAGTAACTTCTGCTGGAAGGGGTGTCTGCCACTTTAATCTTCTTGTGATACTGCAGAAGCTTATCTCAGATGCATTAGAAAATTTTTTTTTGTTTCTCTCTGCAGCACTGAAAACATCTGTTTCTAGATTTTGAAAGATGTTAGCTGGGACATATGAACAGAATTTGACTGAAACCTTTAGTCAATACTTGCAAAATGCTTAGCAAGTCCCAAATCGTTAATTAGTCAGATCAGGATGTTTTGGGCATTTCCCTTTATTCAAAGTTGTTGAGACCCTTAAGACGCCAGAAGGGGAGGACTAAAACAGAAACTGCAGTCAAAAACCAAATAAACTTACGGTCACTGTTTTAGTTGATCTTCCATCCACATTTCAAGAGTGGGCAATTGAACTAAACACTCAATAAAATGTTACAGTGTCCACCAAAATAAAGAATCATTTAAGTATTTGCTCACTTTACTTAGTAAAGAACAACTACCTTTTAATTTTGAAGTGAAACAGTTACTCCGAAGTCTAACTGTTCTTTAGTTTCATTTCCTCCCAGGGTGTACTTATAAAAAAAAATAGGGCGTGTGCTAGAAATTGAGTTTAATGTAAGTTTTTTGTCACACAATTAAGATGGGGAAAAAAAGAGCTGAGAGAATGCAGCCCACTTGCAAAACAGGCACCTGTTTCAGTATGAAGCACTCGGGAGAGGGAGAATGAAGTGTGCTTCCCACTTCTTCATGTCCTTTCCTCGATGAATGGTCTGGAAATGTATAAAATAAGGGCATACACAGACCAGAGGGCACATTTCACAGAATAGTGTGCACAGTATGTCACTTGTATTATATATTAGACATCGGTGAATATCTTTTTGATGTTGACACAGGAATTGGGATTATTGTTCGTGGTGCAGGTGGCAGTGGAGTTGCCCGTTTTGAAAGGGGTTTGGGGGAAAGTGCTGTGATTCATACCCCCCTCTTCAATCACCATATACTCCGACTTACTCAGAGTCGAGTTACTCCGTGCTTTTCGGAGCTCCTCTGCTGAGGAGGAGAGGTGCTGGCAACTTCCCACGTGCATGTACTGGGCTTGCTCTTCCCCTTCGGTCTCGCGGTGGTAGAAGTAATTGAAGTTGGAAACAATCACAGGAACTGGCAATGCAATGGTCAAGACACCCGCGATGGCACAGAGAGAGCCCACAATCTTGCCCCCAATGGTCACTGGGTGCATATCACCATAACCAACTGTTGTCATAGTTACCACTGCCCACCAAAAGGCATCTGGTATACTGCTAAAACCCGAAGTGGGGTCGTCTGCCTCGGCAAAGTAGACCGCGCTGGAGAAAAGGATAACCCCAATAAAGAGGAAAAAGATGAGCAAACCCAACTCCCGCATGGAAGCCTTCAGCGTCTGCCCCAAGATCTGCAGCCCCTTGGAGTGACGGGAGAGCTTGAAGATGCGGAAGACCCTTACCAGGCGGATGACCCTCAGGATGGCCAGGGACATGGCCTGCTGTCCGTTGCCCTGTCGCTCTGCCAGCTCGGTGCCCAGAGTGATAAAATAAGGGATAATGGCCACAATGTCTATTAAGTTCATGATATTTCGTGAGAAGGTGGCTTTGCTGGGGCAAGCGAAAAAACGCACCAGCAGCTCAAAAGAGAACCAGATGATGCACAGGGTCTCCACCACGAAGAAGGGATCCGAGAAGCTGGAGGCTGCCCCGGGGGGCCCCGACGTGCTGTTGCTGGCCGACTCGAAGGCGTCCTGCGACGGCGAGGCTGGGTAGTCCTTCTCGTCGCGGAACTCGGGCAGCGTCTCCAGGCAGAAGATGACGATGGAGATGAGAATGACCAGCACGGACACGATGGCGATGCCCCGGGCCGGCCCGGAGCTCTCGGGGTACTCGAACAGCAGCCACACCTGGCGCTGGAAGTCGCGGCGGGGCAGGGGCCGTTCCTCCTCGCGCAGGAAGCCCTCGTCCTCACGGAACTTCTCCATGGCCTCCTCGCCCAGCTGGTAGAAGCGGATCTCCTCCGAGAAGATGTCGATGGGCACGTTGACCGGCCGGCGGATGCGGCCCCCGGACTGGTAGTAGTAAAGGATGGCGTCGAAGCTGGGCCGGTTGCGGTCAAAGAAGTACTCGTTGCGGAGCGGGTCGAAGTACCGCATGCGCCGCTTGGGGTCGCCCAGCAGCGTCTCGGGGAACTGGCAGAGGGTCTTGAGCTGCGTCTCGAAGCGCAGCCCCGAGATGTTGATGACCACGCGCTCCCCGCAGCAGTCCTGCTCGCCGGCGGCCGGGAGCGCGGGCTGCAGCGGCTCGTAGCGGTCGCAGCCCCCGCCGCCGCCGCCGCCTCGAGGCGGGCCCCCGCCGCCGTCCGCCGCCTCCGGCTCCAGCAGGTGGTCCCCGGGCACCACGGTCATGTCGGGCGGCGCCTCGGGGCCTGCGGCGGGCTCGGCGTGGCCGGGGTTCACCGGCGTGTGGGCGCCGCCGCCGCCGCTCGCCGAGTCCTCGGGCGGGTGGGCGCGGCGGCAGGCGGAGGGCTGCGGCGGCGAGCACAGGAGGCTGAGGTGCTCGTCCATGCGGCGGGCGCGGGCGCGGGCGGCGGGGCCCAGTCGCTCCTGCTGGCGCTCCCGCCGCTTCGCCGCCTCCGCCCCCGAGCCCAGCCCGCAGCCTGTTGCTGCGGCCGCCGCGAGGCTCCGTCCGGGTCTGGCGCGGTGCGCGGGGCCGCGCTGCAGAGACGCCTCCTCTGCCTCCTCCGCCCCCGCCCTTCCGCGGGGCGCGCGCCCGCCCCTCCGCGTCCCCCACGATTCCCGCCCACCGCGCGGGTGCGTGCCTGCTTCCCTGGGGAGGCGGGGGCCTGCGCCTCACTGCCCGCCCTCCTAGCTGCTGGTTGTCACCGAAGCACCCCTGTTCTGCGCCTCTCTGCCCCCAGCACCCCCTACCCTGCAGAGCTGGCCCTCAGGGAATCTGACCGTCGGCCCCGGCCCCTGGGTTCAGCTCCCTCTAGTAAGAGTCCACCTCCTCCCGCCAGGGGCCAGCTGGCCTCGTCTCAGTCACCTGCGCGGGAGCCACACCTCTGTCCCGGAGGGAGGACAGGCCTCTTAGGCCTCCCTGCCCCACCTGGGCTCCTTGGTGGAGGCGGGTTCCGTGCAGTCCAAATAGCAGAAAGCCAAAGAGGAGGAAGAAGAGTAGGGACGATCGCGAGGTGCCAAAGGCCTGACTCCCAACGTCTTGGAGGGAAGGAATGGAGGCCAGGTGGACGCCCGGGGTAGGAGCTCACTTAAGGGGAGTGGTTCGCCAGGACCCCGGGGTGGGTGTTTTAAATAATTGTGCTTGGATGAGAAGCTGAACGGAGTAATGGGTGTTGATGGGTTCCTGTCCTAGAGTCTCAAAGAACTGCACTTTGGTACTCAGTCACCTTGCTTCTGTAGTGAGTAGTTTACACTAGGCCGATTCAAGGACCAAGTTTCTGGTAGGGCAGCCTGGTCTTCATAGTACACTGGGATTTCCTGTGGGTGGAAACTATCAGGAAAATGGAAAAGGGAGTTCATGTTTAGTTTCTGGGATTAGAAAGCTCAACTGTATGACTGACATCTGTCGTGAGAAGGACAGAAGCAGGGCCTGTACCTAAACTCTCTTAGGATGCTGCCATGGCCCTTGTGACTGGGAATTTGCCACATTCTAGTTGCTAAAGTGGGAGAATATTCTGCTATTCTTGTCTCTGTAGCTTGGTACTTACACTTACCTCTTTGGAATGTAAAATGTTTCTCCAAATTTCTGTGTCCAGAAATTTTAGCAACCCAGTGTTAGTGAGCCTTAGGCCTACAAAAATCAGTCACCTACTGTATCATTCAAATTGTTCCATCAAAATGAGCTGACAATTCACTTTGAAGTAAAAGTGATTCATGACCATTGCTTCATACCACCTCTCTCAACCATGAGGCTCCCTAGGGTAGGAAGTAGATCTTACCAATTTCTACCCTTATCAACCATCAATGTGCCTTAGAAATAGTGATAACTCAGTGTGTATTTGTTGAGTTGAATTCCCCAAGTGAGTCTTTGCATTTTTATCTGCTCTGGAGGATCAATGTTGCTTCTTTTTGAGCCTGGGACCCTACTAGGATTCCTGGGATGAGATGTGAAGGAAAACCGATCTCACGGTGTACCTTGTTCATTATTCAGTTATTCCCCAAATGGCTTTTCTGTTCACAAAAAGTACCCATGTTATTTACTATTTCTTTGTCTTGACCTCATATTCAGCTCAGTGCTGCAGGCAGTAACATGTTGGAGATGGCGAAACTGGGTAACCATGTAAAATGCTCTCACAGAACTCCAGAACAATGCATTGTGTGGCAGTCGCTTCACTACTTCTAATATATATGCATATACATATATTTGAGCTGGCGATTAGGATAGAGGTATAATTAATCATTAATATATTTAAATCCAAGAATGAGACTGATGCTTGCTTCAAGGATAGCTCATAGAAAGGCAAAGACCCTATTTTTAAAAACCAAATGTTTCATGCACGTCTGTGTCTGACTTAGAAAGTGATTTATTCCTCCCTTTGCAGGAATTAGTACTGAAATTAATATTAATCAATGGCAAGGAAGACCAGAGCAGAGGATGGTCCTATGATGGATGGTCAGAAGCTTCTCCCTGCTGTGAAGTATCTTTCCCCCAGAAATGAATATTTCCATTCCTTTTATGTATTTCTCTTCTCTAGAAGACTTTGATTAGGAGCTTCTTAGGACAGCCCTGACTTTATCTTTGAGGCCCAGAGAAGTTTAGCAATTTGTTGAGTTTGTATAGTTAGTTAGTAGCAGAGCTGGGCCTAAAATCTCGGACCATTTCCAAATCTAATGTTTGCTTTACTGTATCACACTGTGAAACTCTTATTTTGATCACCATGAGTACTTAAACACTAGATTTCAAACAGCAGTCTATTTGCTTCTGATTGCTGACTAGTTCACTTCAATTCATATTTATTTTAACAGAAAACCACTGCCTTCTGAAGGCTACTCTATTGTTTGAAGGAAATGAGTTGGTGGGTGCATTCCAGCCCTGTTGGACAGCAGAACCCATCACAACAAGTCAATGTCAAAAATGGCACTTCAGAAGAAGAACAAATACCATTTATTTAGTACCCCCAATGGAGTAGCTCAAAGTGATTTGAAAATGTCTCATTAATTCGCATGAAACCCCTGTGGGATAATAATAATATTATTATAATGTTTAAGTATAGAATCGTGGCAAAGCAAACAACTTCTCTGAGCATGTGCGGGATTACCTCATATTTCAGTATTTAATATTAGAGTCTAAGAAAAAGCATTAGGTTTGCAAACAGCAAGGGTAAATCTCTATTTTTGGCCTTTCTCAGTTGTTCTAGGCATCGCCTAGGTTTCTTACTAACCACAACCAAAAATGGCACCCCAGTGGCTTGCCAGATAGCGAGCAGCATCTGGGATTAGCCCAGAAGTGTTTGAGACTGCAACAAGGCAGGGCTAGAGATCCTAATTCACAATTACAGATAAATGAATGAAGAAGAGCACTTACTATATCCTAGGCACGGTGTCATATGAACTTTACACATAGAGCTGGTTATCAATAGGCTTATATAGAGTTGACAATATAGGATATAAATCCATGAAAAGTTTTAAAATGCTACTAGTTAATAATACAGGACAATAGTATGGAACTGTCATAAGACATCATTTGACTATTATGTTCATTCTAACCAAACTGGTTGCCTTGCTGTTTCTCAACTACACCAATGTAGTTGCTATCCCAGGGTCATTGTAGTTGCTTTCCTTGCTGCCTGAAACATTCCTCTCTATCAGTTTAAGTCTTCATTCAAAATGTTACTTCATCAAAGGTGTGTGCTCTGACATAAATTTTTTGAGCTGGTGATTAGGGTAGTACTACCATTTGATTTCAAATACTGCCCTCCTCCTTCAGTTTTTTTTTTACCTGCTTTACTTTTTCCTTATTGCATTTATTTACTTAAGATTGCATTTTGTATTTATTTGCCTCATTGCTTATTGTCTTCTTGATGGCAGGTTTTGAGTTTTCATGTGTGTGTCTTTAAACCTTGATCAGACCCTGGCACATAGGAAGTATATGTGGAATAGGGGAAAGAAAATTCACAAGGCCTACTAAGTACAATAGGTGAACCAGTTTTGTGGTATAGAAGAGCAACCTTGGAGAGGTATCCGACCAATTCTGGTTCTATGTCATAGAGCGAACTGGGCTATACAGATATTCAAGGATTGCTTTTTAAAGTGCCACATTTTCACCTTTTTTTCTACCTTCCCTTTTCCCCAGCATCCTTTTGAGTGCTGGAATTATACTTTAAACTTTCCAGTTGATTTTTTTTCCTGCAGAAATTTAATATTTATAGAGCTGAACTTATTATCTTTCTCCCCAAACTTGCTTTTTTTCCTGTTTTTCTTATTTTAGCTATAATATGGAGTCATCCCCACATCCTTCCTCCCCGACCGTGTCCAGTTGATTACTAGGTGCTTTCTCTTCCCCCCAAGTCCCTGTTAACTCTGTCTTCATCTGTCTATTCTCATGGTCACTGTCCCAGTTCAGGATGCCCTAATAGTTTCAGAAAAGACTCCCTGCTTGCAGCCTCTCTTTTATGTATTTTACCCTCTAGGATGTAGCTGAGTTATTTCTGTAAGCCATAGATTTGATCACATTGTTCTCTGTTGCTGCTATGATACTCACACTTAGCCATGACCTGTCATTCTGGCAGCATCTTCACACCACTCGTTGGCCTGGACAAGTCATCTACTTATTTACTGCTAGGCTTTCACTTGTGCTAGCTGCACAATTAGAATTATTACTGGATACTCCTAAACATGTTTGTGCCTTGGTGAATTCAGTCTTTAAATTCCAGCTCAGAGGTCATTTTTTTTTTTTTTTGAGACTTCCACCTTCTCTGTCGGCCATGATTACCTCTGGTGAAAACTCGATAAAATGAATTCACTGTTACTCTTTCTCAACAGAGCTCCTATCACATTTTGTTCATAGCTCCACTAAAGGCCTTTGCTATACTATATTTAGGTTGTATGCTGTGATCTGTCTTCCCATAAGAATGTGAACCCCATTATGCTGATAGCTAGCATATTGAGCAGTGAATTTGCGATGCTAAGCCAGACACTGTACTGAGCATTTTATATGCAGTGGTCTCCAACATTTCTGTAGGACAGGTTATATTACTACTGTGCCATTTTGCAGGTGAGTAAACTGAGTGCAGGGTGATAAAATCACTTCTGTACAATTACACAGCTAGGAAATGGTGGAACCAGGATTCTCACTGAGAAGTTCACATCTTTCAGTCCTGCGTCAGCAGTCTTGTGAGAAGTAAATGCCTCCTTTTGTTCATCTTTGTATATCCAGTCTCTGAAACTGTGTTGCTATAGAAGAAATACTTTTCAAATAGTGTCATACAAGAAGAATGACTATGAAGCATTACTACTTATTCATTAAAAAAACTGATAGATAAACCACAATGAAGAAGTTAGTTCTGTTCCTCAGCACAAAGGTCATAAACGGGACCTTCTGAAGCTGTACTTGAAAAAAAAAAAAGGAAGCTGCTGGGTGTAGTAAGGAAGTTACTACAGGAATAGGTGCAGATCCAAGTCTTGATTGGGGCTAAAATGGCTCTGAAGTGTCTCTGTATCCCTCAAGATGACCTAAACGTTTGGGTTTTCACATGGCATAGTGGTTTTCAGAAAACAGTTTTATTCTGGAATTCTATTTTGAAACACCAAAATTCTGTCAGCAAGTATGCCAAGAGTTAAAAGTACTGTTAGACCAACTATTCAAGTAAAACTGATCTTTTCTCTATGAGTAATCAGACTCTGAAACTCCTGCATGGCCTTTTCTGGTTCTGGCTAATTTATATATAAAAAAGCAGTCACAGTCACACTTCTAATCATAGACGAGATGTGTAATTAGTGATGAGATAAGCTGTTAAGGGTCCAGGTATGTGCCAATTATTTGTTTGCAGATGAGGATCTTCGTAACATTCATGGAAACAACTAGATGACTTTAGAGCACTAGCAAACATTGGCTTCCCTTTGGCAACATGTACGTTACAACTAATATTTTCACCTTGGTTTTCTCCTGAATGGATTTGATGGACTGTTTTAAAATATCTAGAAAATTCCCATACTTGATTTCTTTGTATGTTTTCTGTGAGTTCTTTGTTGTAAGGCTGTGGATAAGCCACAATTTAACTCTTTATTTTAAAAGCTAAAAGGGATTAGTTTAGTTGCATGACTGAGTTGACATTAATATGAACTATTGAACGAAAATTAGCATGAACCTGTAAAGCTTTTGCAAACACTTCTGGGAACCTACTGTAACATTATACAGTCAAGAGAAAATTTTGACTGAGGGTTTTTATGTTGCTATTATGGTGAAAACCAAAACCCATTTTATTAATCCATAGATATATTACAGTTTTATTGTTATTAGGTTTTGCCATTATGTTGACAAACTAATTCAAGAACATGTTGGTAGAAGAGCATTACAGTTTTATTTGGTTTCATTACAATGATAATAATGTTAATGAAAGCATATTAAGATCCATAATGATCCAATTAATACTGAGTATTATAATGACCAAAGAATATGAATGCAATTCTTTGAGGACTTCACCATACCCAAGATACAGTGTAATCGATAACTTACTCACTTGGTTATAAATTGGATGCAAATAAAATTAAACCATGTTGTGATGCGTTAGTCTCTGCCTGACCCAGATACAGCTGCAAGTACTGAAAGTCTTCATTTATAGGCTCAGGACATCTCATCTGTTGGAGTATCTTTATCCCTGTCTTTATCCCTGATCTTTATCCCTGTCCCTGCTGGGGAGGTCTAGAATCATTGCTTCACTATGTCCAGTGCCTGAGGCAGAGCTCCCTTATCCCATTGTTTATAAAACTTCAGTCTGGTTCTGAACTTTTATTTTACTTTGTATGACAGTAAAACCAAAGCTTAACCTTAGCTTGCGGCTGTTCTGTCGTATTTCTCCGTTGAGACTGCAACTCTATCTTAAAACCCCAACCTACTTGTTTGGGTTTCCATTTCTCTTTTTAACCTTTAACAGGATTCCCAAAGACTAAAACTTGCCATGGTCTGGAGTTCTTATTTATGCCAGATGGGCCTCTTGAGACACATAGCTTCCATCATCCACCTGTCCATCAGCTTTGACATTGCCATACCATCCTCTTGGTCCTCCACCCCAAGTAGCTTGGATTTCTTGGTCCATGAAGTTTTCCCAGCTGGCGCCTAAATTTCATTCTTTTTTCTAAGACTTTATGATTAGAGAACGTGAAGCTCAACTTACCCTCTTAGGTTCAACTCCTACTATACAGGTATGAAGGGGAGTCTTCATACCTGTATCAGCCTATTGAAGCCCTAGAATTCCTGAGTTACAGAGGTTGGTCTGATGCATAGTTAGAAATACTAAAGCCATTTAAATTGAGGCCCATTGCTTATATAGTTAATTAAACAAGCTATGTGATGAATGTACAAAGGGTAAATTGTCTTGATTTCTCGCCCACATCACACTCTATTTGAGTGTAGGAATCCACCTGTAGGATGCCAGCTTCAATATGCACATTTTCTGCCAAATGTTTTTATGTTGAAGATTAGCTTTCATGAAAAGCCTACTGTTTGAGAATGTTTATCCATCATGCCAGTAACAAGTTAATATGAAGATGTGCTATAGTGTGGCAGAAAGAATTTTAGTCTTGGACTCAAATGCTCGGAAGTTGAAGTGACTTTGAGAAATCCTTTTTGCCCTTGTCTTACCTCAACTTCTTACTTGTAAAATGAAGAAAATATCTGAACCACCTTTTTGAAGGTTAAATGAGATTATATATCTGGAAGTACTCGTTGTGTTGCATATACTACATACCCAGTAACTGCTTGCTCACTCATACTTTCTGTACAACAGAAATGTCTAAGGAGAAGGTGAAACGCATTAGGACTTTTATCATTCTAATTGCCAAAGTCTTCATGCAGTACAACTTGGTTATCTTTGTTGTGTCTTAATGAGACATAGACCTCTCAAAGTTTTCATTAATATGTGGTCTAAGAATAGTCACACTTAGCAGAGTTTACACAACTAGTCAGAGATCACAGAGAATGCTTTAAGAATCAGAACTCTTTTCTTTCCTGGTTATCATAAACTTTACCCCCGTTTCTTCAAAACTGGTTAAAAATAGACACTCAAAAATTTTGTTAAAGTAAACTGTTTGTTTTGTTTTGTTTGTTTAGATAATCCAGTCTACATATTCCTTTTACAGAGGAAACAAACTATGGTCTAAGGATATTAACTTTTATCCAATGTCCAGCATTTAGTTAGTTCTAGGGTTAAGATAGAACCTGATGTTGCTAATTCCAGCCAATATACATTGACTTCTAGCTCAACTTTTTTCTTTTTTTTCAATTCACTTAATGATCTCCTTCATTTCCTCTTTCTTTCCCTCCCTCCTTCTCACAATACCTGTAGTTGCTCTATGATGAACAAGGCATGTTATCTGCTTTTGTACAGTGCCTAGACATCCTACCTTGGCTGATCTCTGGTCCTACCTTTGTCTCTGCCTGACCACAGTACTATCCTGGCTCTGCACTAGCTGACTTCTCAGCATAGTTTTATGTTTATTTTCCTTTTCCTTTCACCCTTTTTGCTTTTGCAATCTTTTTTCAGTTTCCTCATTTGTTAGTCATTGCCATGCATGTAAGGCAGAAATTATTTCCTAGACTCCATGTCTTTGGGTCACTAAATCCTGATGTAGTGCCCTGGTGCTGTGGGAAGCCTTAGGCAGAACATGAAGTTCTGTTGTGGTGGCTCCCTGACAGAGTGTGCATATTAAATTCTGCCTTCCTTAACTTCTATGTTTCAGAGTCTACTCTTCACAATATTGATGCTGTGGAATTCTTGAACCTGGAGCACCAGCCTCAACCATACCAACTCAGTGGGAATTACAGTAGGTCATAAACCCTAATTCTGATTTGCTGTGAGCCCTAAGGTACCTGCACATGTAGAAAGCTGATATCTGCTCCATCTTTTATCTTACACATCCAGTTCTTAAGAACTGAGTTCTGTCTCATTTTCATTTTCTTAAAACTGGACTACCTCCCTACTAGTTTCCACTGAGCTCCTCCATATGAGACTGGTCGTGTTCCCTGTGTCGGGAACTGCTGCATGAATCTATTCTTCAAGGCTTTACTTCTAGAACCATGGTCCCATTGCCTAGCCAATATCGAGCTGCCTGGATTTCCACTGCTGTACCAATTCCAATGTAGACATGAGTAGCTATTCTCCACACTGTAGATGTGGCTGGTCCTCCTTCCTATACTAGCACATTGAGGAGCTGACCTTTCAGATTAGGCCTTGCCAGGACTATAGGCTTCAGAGATAGCCAAAAGCACATTGCTTTCCTGAACCCATAAGACAAAATGACAAAATCTAGAAGGAGATATTTAATCTCTAAATGTCAACATCTAAGAGAGCTGAACATGCTGAGATAATGACTATTATTAATGAATATAAGCACCACTTTGTGCCCAGATAACACTGGCTTCATAGCATTGGGAAATAATGCATTCCTAGGTACTCCTGACACCCATTGTAAAATTGATTTCTATACAAATGGACCAAAACTCAATTACTTCTAGTTCTGTAGCATAAGGGTTCTGGGCCCACCTCAATATGAAGAAAGGAATCAAAAGTGCCAATTAAAGAGAATATTCTAGATGCTTACTTTAAAATGTGTAATCTGAGAGTGTTTTAAGTGCATCTGAGTATTTTAGAGCCTCATAAATGGTCCAGCTACATTATCGATCCTAGACATCAAGAAATTAAATAGTTTACTTTTTTATAATGCTGTGTGCTTGATTCAGAGGAAATATTGAGGGTATTTAGCATACTGGAACATTTCGTTTTTCTCAGTTGTTACTGAATCTTGATAGATCTTTAGAAGTTAAAAAAAGGATATGCAATATAAAATTTATCATAAATAAAATTTTCTGAGCTCATTTTCTAAGATAATAAACATGACAGTAGAAAATTGTATGACCATAAAATGTGGTATATTCAGTTAGCCACATTTAAAAAACTTTTTCTGGTGAATGATCCCATGGTTCAGTAAAGCATCATATTTAAGAAATTCCAAAATATGTTGGTTTTATAAGCTCTCCATTTATATTATGTGGATAAAGCCATACGTTTTTCATGATTGCTTTCCACAGTGACTTGCATAGCATTTTGTGCCTAGCAGGTCTCCATAGATGTTAACTAAACATTTAGTGAATTATTCATCTTCTATATTAATCAAAGGAGCTAACTCACTGCTAAATTTTAACATAGTTTTGCTGCTGAAATGTAGTATTCATAATGACCTGCACCCATTTCTTCCATTTCCTTGCATTTTAACATATTTATAATTTACATTATGTTCCAGATCTATAAAATTTTTGAGCCAAGGTATGCAGTTAGTGCTTCTTTTGCACCCAAATATAACCCTCAGGAGACTGAGGTAATGGATTTCAAGCTTAAATTTCAATATGATGGCAATGTAAAGAAAGATTGATATATATTTTTAATCATTTCTCCACAGTTTTATTCCCACCCACCCTTTCCCAAAGCTTCATAGAAATTTTAAGAAGATATTTACTAACTTAGATGAATGTCTACACAGTTTCACGTTTGCATAAAGGCAGTAAAATCCATAACACTTTTGTATAATATAGAGCAGATGCAAGTAGGGCCCTTCTGTTCTTGGCTGGAATATAGAGTAGTTCCTAAGACCGATTAATTCTTCACAGTCAGAGAACAGTCTTCAATGCCTGTCAGCCCAATTTCTGCCAAAATATTTAAGAAGATAAGTGTATCATTCTTTGAGGAGAGAAGACACGTTAGAAATCAGGTAACTTAATTTGAAATATGAAATATATCTAATTGATTTGTAATGCTGTCCCTGGTGTACTGCCCAATGAAAATATAGTATTCTGAGGTTCATAGACCTGTGACACCAGCTAGAAAAACATGATTTACCGTTTCTTCTTATGGCAAAAGAAAGTAGAAAAAACACAAAAGACAAGGATGTACAACTCTGAAACTCCTGTGGGCTGGTGCAGCTTTATCAACCAGAAACTGGTAGTACACAAACATACATACAATGGGACTGATTTGTTCTCAGCTGCATCATTAACTAGTGCACATGCATTATTTAACTTTTAATAGAAACTCTCATCAATAGTTAAGAACAGAATTCAGATTAGGTTGTGAGCAGGCCAAAGAGTTTGCTTCTAGCAGGAGATGAAACTGCTATTTCAGCCTATCTTTATGTGGCTGATGAAACAGTGTTACCAAGCAGTGATTTCTTTTCTTCTCTTCCTCTGCCCAGTCATTTCTTATTTCCTTTGTACTGCATTAAGTTGAAGGAATAAACTTCAACTAATATAGTAATACTCATTGCTGATAGTGGTTTTAAGTCACCACCATCAAATTTCTGCAATGTTTTTTAAACACATACATAAGAGATTTTAAAAGTATTAAGTATTTCCAGTTTTATGAATATCAATTCAGATAGCTTAAAAGTATTAATATGATAAGTGCTAAGAATAGCAACATCTGCAATAAATATGGTAAACCATTGCTATTTTTATCTGATTTATTTGCTTGATTGTTGCCTCCTGTTCTAAAAAATAGACGATTGGAAAGATCTGCTTTATATAAAGCATGTCAGAAATAATTTTGGTTGGCCACATGCGGGCTGATTTACATGTCTATTGTACATCTATCAAGTATTAAGTGTAATATATAAGATAAAATAGAACTGAGGAAATGTTCTTTGTTTCCAAAAGAAAATCAATATAAGTGAAATTAGAAAATAAATTACTAAATAAATTAATGATTGCTTAAAACATCATGCTTGTTAGTCTCCTAAAAATTGAGCAACCAGCTAACAGTAATATATTGTAATATTGGTATATTTAAAAAAATTATTTATACCTCTTCTTACACTCCTGGGTCCCTCCTTTGTTCTCACATGAGTCCCAGTTATGTTTTACATAAGGCAGTGATGAAATATAAGCAACATTTGCTTGGCTTTGTTTTACCCTTGGTTTGTTGTCTGCTAAAAATGTGACAAACAGAAAGACAGAAGTGATAGAAAATTCAAGTCCTGTAGAGATGGCAAAGGGGGGATTTCAAAACAGGTTCAGTCATTACCAAGGAGCCCAGATTGAGGAGTGTGAGATCCAGTTGAGATTTCTTTGTGTCAACTGTTGCTAGTTTAGCAAAAGAGCAGTGCTTTGGAAGCCAGATTTGGAGAGCAGATTTGCGAAAAACCGAGTTCTGCTGCTTCTCGGGACTTGGTTCTAATTTTGGTTTTGGGCTGTCCTCAATGCTCCCACCTCTCATGCATTCATTCTATTTGGGGCTTATTACAGAGGAAGCCAACTAATGCTCCGTCCAGAGAGAGAGAGAGAGAGAGAGAGAGAGAGAGAGAGAGAGAGAGAGAAAATAGTTCCCAAATATATATTTTTCTTTGTTGAAACAGAAAAACAGACTCAAAATTATCTGGATTTTATAAGGATGTTTATGGCTGCCCCTAATCACTGACAGAGATCAGCACATTGGGCCCATCTCTCCCTGTGGGGAGCAAATATTTTACTATCCTTTCTAACTTGTAAAAGTAAATCCCTCTGCAGTTCAGCACTGGCTCCCCATTTCTCTCTCTCTCAGGGTCAGCTTTATTCACTTTGTTTTGGAGCTTATAGGAGGACAGAGGAGGGACCCAGGAGTGTAAAAAGAGGTGGCCTTCTGACATGCACTGATACCAACCAGTGGGAAGGAGGCTATAGGCGTGGTGTTTATGGGCATCATACTTTACTTCTTGCAGGTATGTCTTCTCTCTCATGTTTGGGGTACGTTCCCCATGATTGAGCTGGGTATTCCAGGTGCCCAGTTTGTTTTCTGCTAAGTCTCCTGACATCTTTAGGAGTGATGGCAAAGGAAAGCCTAAAGATGCTGTGTGGCAGGTCTGCTCCCATACTGTTCTGGTCCTAGGGATAAATAAGTTGTGCAGTATGGTAGGTTGATTGCCCCTACCTTATACCTTTGGGTGTCCTGGCTCCTTCAATATATGAGACTATAATGGACAGGTTCCCAGGATTCTCTGCTGTCCATTGGAATGTGGGAAGTGGTCCTAATCTACCCTAGTTCTGAAAAATACTTTGTGGCTGTACAGGCAAGACCAGTCAGACCCTTTATATGGCCTAATTATGGTCATGGTATGAGATGGATTTTTTTTTCCATTTTACAACTCTTTGAGTCACTATAACCAAACAAATCAAGAGAGCCCTTCTCTGTGCATTGCCTTTTTCAACTTGCCAAATTGCTTCCAAACACATCTTTTTCATTCTGACAATCATTTTTCAAGAGTCTAGGGACCTCTTTCTGTATTAGGACATAATCTTGGTATTTATGAATTTTCTCTCTTCTTTTATTTCTCATATTATGAGCATTTTGTCTTGGAATTGGAGTTGTATATAAGTACTAGCCTTAATTGGGCTGTTCTCCTCAGCTGAATGCAGCTGGCTTTGGCCTGGTTTGAAGAGTCTATAAGTCCTACCATCAGAGATGATGTCATGGCTCTGACTGTTAAAGAAGTGGTCTGAAGCTACAGAGACAGCACAGAGATTTTTAGCATTCATAAGACTTATGAGACAAGACAAAAAGAGAAGGAAAATTTCCTGAGATGTGAAATTATCAACAAGAGGTTTTAGCATATGGACTCCATTCCCCTAAAGTTGGTACAGCTCATACTGCTACATTGCAAACTCAAAACTTTGAAAATCCATCAAATTCACTTGCTACTACATTCTCTTTATATTGCATCTCATAAGAGTTAGGCTTACAATTATAATGAAGAGTAAAGCTCTGTTTAAAATAATATTACTACAACAATAGTTCTTTTTTTCTGTAAGAATGTGTCATCAGTCCGTTCTTCAGGTCAGGAAACTGAGCCTAAAGACTCATGAAATGTTGTGAGGATAGAATGAATAATCTGTGAGAAATCCTTTGACCATAGTAAGGACTTGATGCATTAGTTATTATCATCCTTATTTTTACTAGTTGCTGTTTGAAGGTGACATAGAGAAAAACAAAGGCCTTTATTTGGAGAGAGCATAATGATCCAACAGGGAAGGTCCTGTAGGACAAAGTCTGGACTTAGGCATTACACTGTAAGTTTGGTTTTAAGTCTTTAGATTCTATCAGAATCAGCTATGGAACCTTGAAAAAATTTCCTAAGTCCTATCTCAGACTTCTCAAATCATATTTCTCAAGGATAGGTTTTAGATTTCCATAAACATGCACAGATCACACACGCACATGTACGGACACACACACACATGATTGGATGATTATTGATAAGTGACTTTGCGGATCATCTAGGATTTCACCTCTAATTTTGGTCTTACAGATTCTTTCCATAGGTGACAAATGTTCTGGAGATTACCTCATCTTAGTACAATTATCACAAGTGACTGGCGAAGTCCCAAGCCACTCGGCAAGGCAGAACTCGCTCCAGAGTAACAATTGATAGAACTATTGCTGAGCATCAGGTTCTTGGTAGTCAAAGACCCTGCTTTTTCTATAGGCTTATGTTAGATAGCTTTCTGTTACTGTAACAAAATACTCAACATAATGTTTTTAAAGGGAGAGGTTTCAATCCATGATTGATTGGCTCTGTTGCTGTGGGCCTGTGAAGACAGCCCATCATGGCGGAAGCATGCAGCAGAGCCAGATTTCTTTCTTCATGACTGGGAAGTGAAAGAGAAAGAAAAAGAAAAAGAGACAAGATTGTCGCAATGAATTTTAAGAAAACACTGCCAGTGATCTGAAGACTTCCTACAATCTTCTGTCTCCTAAAGAGTCCACCACCTCCCAACAGCAAAAGCTAGGGAACAAAACTTTGGGGAACAGTTATGATCCAAATTAGAAAAGACCAAATATAGCCAGGTGAGAAGGAACCCATAAGTAGGGGAGTAAATAATTCTCAGAGTCAAGAGCCATTAAATTCACAAAGTTTATGCATCCATCTTCATCACAAGGCTCTAGTTTTATAAAGAGACTATGGGTCCAGATAGATAATGGGTTTATCTCTGACTACGTCCTTTACTAATGACTTAACTCTCATTTCCCTTTCTAAAAATATATTCTTTTTAAAGGTATAAAATGCAATTTAGGTGATTAACTTTGCCATTTTCAGTTAAAAATCATAGTTTAAATGCTCATGTTAGCAAGAGTTTTAGAGAAACAGATACTTTTATCCTTGGGAAATCAGTACAATCTTCCTGGGGGGTCTTTTGGCAAAGTATTGGTAGCTGTAAGGATATTCTTTGTCACTACTAATAACACTGGAAAATTAAAAGCAGTCTTGTTCAAGAATGGATCAATTCATTATTGCATACAAACATACATAATGGAATGATGGTAGTCACGGTTTAAAACAAAATTCAATTACATGGAAAATATTTAAAATATATTAACTTAAAACGTACAATTTTGTGTTTGTGTGTGTGTGAAAGAGAGAGTCTCAATTTTCAATTTTATTGATTTGAGGGACATCTAAGAGATTAGTAAAATACACTTAAGGTATGTCTGGATGGGTCATGAGGGTGTGGCATTGGGAAATATATCTGGTTCCCAGACCCTTCTTTGATGGCTCTTTCCCTGTACTCTACGTTTTGGATCCCATAAGATGGGCAGCTTTCCTCTATCTTGCTCTTTCACTATGATGTTTTTGTTTTGGAGTTAGCTGACCATAGGCTGAAACTTCTGAAACCATGAGACAAAATATATCATTTCTTTTCAAATTGTAAATGTCAAGTGTTTTGTTCCAGGAACAAAAAGGTGATTAATACTGTATGAAAGGAGGTATGCCAAAATGTTAACGATGTTTTCTGAATGGTTGGATTATGAGTGATTTTGATGCCTTTTTCTTATTTACCTATATATATCTATTTTAATTTTATCACAATTCATATGGTAATTTTATAAGAAAAAACCAAATAAGCATTATGATAGAAGTCATAATCGATTTTTTCTGAGGTTATATCTAGATTACTGGAACTATATGTTAGATGGTCTTCCAATACAATTTTAAGGTTGTCTATTTCTATACATGATGGCTATTATCCATTGATAGTTGATCTGACTAATTTCATGTACAGGATGACTTATTAATTTCAGTTTCAAAGTTTGTAGCTGTCAGCTCCTTGTGATGTAGGTTAGCAATCTCAATGGGACATCTGTTCAATAACATTTATCGAGGACTTTCTTTGTATAACATTTACCAAGGACTTTTCTTTGTGAAGACTTTGAAAATGGATTTTTGAACAAAATATAATTACTGCTCTGAAGAAGTCAAATAGGGGTAGAAAAAAATGTAAAAGGAGGGAGGAATTTTGATTGTAAAAGTCAGACAAATCTTAATAGGGAGGCAACTTTTCAAAAGAGACTGAAAAAAATGAGTAGGTAAGGAAGGAAGAGGTAAGGAAATAGAGGCCCTCATTTCTAGGAAAAGCAGCCCATGCAGAGACAAGAAGTTGTGCAAAGCCACATTTGGAAACATCAGTGCTATTAGGAAGAAAGGAAAGGAAGTGGGGATAGAGTGACAAATTAATACCAGATAGTAAACTATCTTATGTGCCATGTTTCAGGATTTTAATATGATTTTTTGAGCAATGGAAATTAATAATGGTTCATAAACAGGAAAGTTACTGATAGAACTGTTTTTAAGAACAACACTCCTTTGAGGTTGTGGGGGACAGACTATTTTAAGGTGAAAGTCTTCAGCCTGGGTTAGAAAGCTACTGTAGCATTACCAGAAAGAGATAATAAGGATCTGATCTAAGTCTGTAGCCCTGAAAATGGAGAGAAAAGTCTTGATTTGAGAGGTCTCTAGTCAACAGAGAGAAAATTTTCCCATTGCTCCATTGTATATATATCTCCATACATTTTTAAGGGATATAAATCTCTGTACTGAACCTGGACTTTGCCAGCCCAAACTTGAATTAGTGCATAACCACCTGTGTCTAACGAAGCCCCGTGGATCCAAATCCAGTTTGTGTTGAGCATGTCCCCCCCCAAAATGAGTAACTGCTGCAGTGTACAAAACAAAACCACCCCCAGCTCACTTGTGTTTCTGTGATTCTTTAAGATGCCAGAAGAAGATGAAAACAGTTACCAGTGTTGGTTCTTAGGAAAATGTCAGGTCCAAAACATTTAACCATATTCTCCCTCTGACTCAAACACTTGTGATTTTTAGTAAGTCACCTTCAGAAATTATCTAATTCTTTCAGTTGAGAATTTGTTGACTAATGAAGGGAATACAAGATTTGGATGCAGATAGACTTGAATTTTTAATTGTTTAACTGGGGGTTAAATTACTTAATTTCCCACTTTATTCATTTGTGAAATGAAAGTATTTACAGCAATCTGAAAACTGTTGTGACATGACAGATAATATATGTAGAACATTGTATATCCTTGGCCTACAAAAACACTCAGGAAACAACTTTTTATTTAAGACCAACTTACTGTTTCATAAACTTGATCTAGGAAACTATATCTGAAGGATTGCATTCATTTCTGTTTGTGGCAGCACAGGAAAGATACTTAAATGATTGATGCTTTTAGAAAAAGGTGATGAAGATGGCAAAGAACCGTGACATTTTTTGTGTGTATGATGCTTCCTTTTTCCAATAATGAGAGTTATGTAAAATCATCTTATTTTCTTCTTAGTCTTGGCTGTCAGAAACTCAGAGGTCTATTCAATATTCAAATTTAGTAACTGAATTAACCCTTTAGAAGGGTATATTTGTTTCATACTTTGGTTTGTCATCTTAAATCCTCATAGGAAAGATATAATGCATAATAAAATGAGGAGACAAAATAAATATTATATAGATTCTTGAAGAATAAATTGCATGGATTTAGCATGCAAAAATGGAAGTTAATAACTGTCTTCAAGTATTTGAAAATTTTTCATGTGGAAAAGAAAACAGATTTATTTGTATTTCTTTGAATAGCAAACAACTGACAGTAAGGTACAGGATAATTATTTAAGTAAAATAAGATTTAAAAATAATTGCTGCAATGGAAAAGAATTTCCATGAGGGAAATGAGATCTCTATCAATTGAAGAATTAATCTTTTTGTAAAGTTCATTACAGAAAAGAAAAAAAGTCCCACAATATCACAGAAGAAGCTAAATATCTAAAGCAACTTTTAGTAAAAAGAAAAGAGCCAGAAGCATCACACTTCTATCAAAATGTTATGAAACTACATTAATCAAAATAGTATGATAGTGTCATAAAAAGACATACAAGCCATTGGAACAGAACAGAGATCTCAGAAATAAAACTGCCCATTTACTGCCAACTGATTTTGAAAAGAGTGACAATAACACAATATTGAGTAAGGTTAGTCTTTTTAATAAATGATGTTAGGAAAACATGTAGAATAATAAGTTTAGACCTTTTCTCGTACCTGATACATAATCAACTCAAAAGATATTAAAAACTTAAAGTAATACTTAAAACTATAAGCCACTAGAAGAAAATATAAGGAAACGTTTTCTTGGCATTGTTCTGGGCAATGACTTTTTGAGTATGACACTAAAAGCACAGGTGACAAAAGCAAAAATGGACAAATAAGATTGTATCAAACTAAAATGCTTCTTGACATCAAAGGAAACAATCAGCAGAGTGAAATAGAATGGGAGAAAATATTTGCAAATCATTTCATAAAGGATCAATATCCAAAATATTTAAGGTACTCAAACAACTCAATAGCAAAAAGCAAAATTAAACAACTGATTTAAAAATAAACAAAAGACTAATTAGGCATTTCTCAAAAGAAGATATACAAATGCCTAATAAATACATGAAAAGATGCTCAGTATCATTAATCATCAAGGAAATGCAAGTCAAAACCACAGTGAGATATCACCTTACAACTATTAGGATAGCTATTACCAGAAAGATGAAAAATAACAGATATCAGTGAAGATGTGGAGAAAAAGGAACTCAGTATACTATTGGTGGGAATATAAGTTAAGAAAGTCATTATGGAAACAGTGTGGAGATTCATCAAAAAAGTTAAAAATAGAATTGGTTTATAATGTAGTAATCCAATTACTGGGTAGATAACCAAAGGAAATGAAATTCGACCTTAAGGAGATATCTTCACTCATGTCTATTCAGCATTATTTATAGTTTCAAGGTATGTATACCACATAAATGTCAATTGATGGATGAATTGATGGATAAAGAAAATATGGGTTTATGTGTATGTATATATGTGCACACACATATGCACACACACTGGAATATTATTTAACCTTTAGAAAGAGGGGATCTGTTGATTTCAATAACATGGAATAACCTGGAGGATACTAAGAGAAAAACCCAAATACAGAAAGATAAATACTGTATTACCTCCATTATTGTGAAATTTAAGATAGTCAAAGTGATAGAAGCAGAAAGTAGAATAGTGATTACCAAGGGAAGGAGGGAAGGGGCAATGGGGGGATGTTGGTCAAGAGGTATAGCATTTTGTTTATGCAAAATAATAGGTTTTAGAGATTTAATGCTCAATGAGGTGATTATAGTGGAACTTCCTTATCTATGAGGGATGTGTTTCAAGATGTTCCATGGGTTAGTGAAACTGCAGACAGTAATGAATCCTGTATATACTATATTTTCTTTTTTCTGGTATATATGTAGCTATGATAAAGTTTAATTTATAAATTAGGTATACTAAAAGATTAACAGTGGGAGCTTCTAATAAAGTAGAACAATTGTAACACACTGTAATAAAAGTTGTGTGACTGCGTGATCTTTCTTTTCTTCTTAAAATATTTATTTAATATTTTTGGACTGTGGTTGACCATGGGTAACTGAAACCACAGAAAGTAAAACCTCTGATCAGGAAGGATTGCTATAGTTACTTGATGCTGGCCACACCAGAAAACCATGTATCAGTAATTTAACACAAGAGGAGTATATTTCTATATCACAGTTAGATGCAGCTTAGTGGTCTTTCTCCATCTTGTAGTCCTCCAAGGCCACAGAGGAAGTGAAGAGACTGAGGAAGCATGGTCGTTCTTAAGTACCTCAGTCAGAAAGTAACATAGGCTACTTCTCTTCACATTTCATTGACAAACCCTAGGTACACGGTCCCAACCCAACTGCAAGGGGCACTGGGGAAGGTAGAGAAACACAGGAGGTGAGCACTATCTTTGACATGGTGACTGAGGCCAGTTAGCTAATTAGTAACTAGAAATTACATTTCTAATTTTCTATTCTATGATGTGTACTCTGCTGCCATATTTCTATTTAGATGCAATATGATGTTTAGAAGTCAACCTAGAGTATTTTGGGGGCCAGAGGTCTTGGAGCCAAAGATTTTCACACAGAGCCTGGGGGCCAAGCTGTGGCTTCTTTAGGAATTTTCAAATGTGTCTCTTCACAGATTGTCTGGACAGAGATCTCCAAACAAAGAGGGGACATGTGTGAGTAATCATAAGCATTCACACCCACAGGACTGTATCATGGAGGGAATGCTGGTGGGAGGAGAAAGTAAATCCAGAAAATTTGCTGCCTCTGCCCAGTGGCTTGCCTAGGGTCAACCAGTTTGCAGATTAGTAATCTCACTATTGAAACCTCTATTTATTAAGTATTTAGTAATTATTTGCTTAAGAGGAGAAGATGAATGCCACATGAAGAGAGGCAGAGAAAGTAGGTAGCTGGTGGCAGACACACATTTTCTCAATTGTCCCAAAAAATTTAGGCTATCCCAGTGAGCCAATTATGGTGCAAAAAAATGTGCAACTAAATGGACCTATTCTTCAGAAGGCAAGTAGCAATCTTGAGCGCAGCTTTTGAGAAAATCCCTCAAGCCAATGGAATTTATGAAATATCATTTTGGGCATGCAATAGGCTTAATTTTGCTGCCTTGTGAAGGATGTTTTAATGTCTCTTACTGGGGAAGGTAGAGGTGTTCCCCAGTGTGTTCTCTCTGTGGAGGAGTTTAGGTACTTGGAGAAATGGTCTGGGCCCTGGCATCATTGCTTCCTCCCACTTGGGAGACTTATGTGCAGTCCTCTGATCTCATACACACAGTTTACAGAGAGGTTTTAGTGACTTGGTCTATATTCTCCTAACCTAAATTCTGCACTTTCAATAGGGCACAATTACCATTTCTGCAATGCTTCATGATAAGCCTATTCTTAGCCAGAGCATCATCCCTAGACACTCAGGAAACGAAATGCAGGAGTCTGCAATGATGAGGCTTTATGTAGCACATGTTCAATGAAAAAGGAGAAGTTAATGCAGTTGGGAGAACTTGGATCTTAGTGACTCTTGATTTAAAGACCCCCACTCAGAGTGGATTGTTATAATTTTGTATACAATTTATTTATAAATACAGTGATAGAGTTCTGTTTGTTTCTGGGGAAAGAATAAGATAAAAACAGAATATTGTCTTTCATTTGGATATGTCAAAGAACACTAAACAAGAATATGTGCATTTAAGTGGATCCTTTTCTGGTGTATTCTTTGTAATTGGGATTTAGTTTATTCTGGAAAAATCAGCAACTTGTTTTTATCTCACACAGCTGTGAGCAAATAATCCTACCACACTATACAAAATGATTGAGAACATTTGCTTCTCAGCATTTTAGGCTGGCTGATGTCAACACAGAGCAAAATGGTCTTATACAGTGCTTTTCTAATCCTTCCTCTTCCTTAGGAAACCCTCAATGAGGTGCAAGTGTTTGAGGTATGTTTATTTGATTTATTCACACAAAAATGAATTTACAGAGATGTGACGTTGCTAGAGAACACAACATCTATCCTACAATAGGACAGGACCAATTCCCATGAATAGATGAGATTTTAATTTCCTTACTAATCTAATCTAATTAATTAATTCCCTATTTCATTTTTCAAGTACCAACTGAATTTCTATAACACATTTTGCTTTTGCTTTGTTTTTATTCCTAAAACACAATCAACTCAACAGGAAAAAATGAGATTTTAATAAACGATATATGTTCACAATTTTTTCCTTCTCTATCAGTTTGCCTT
>RJWT010005036.1:0-31834 GCA_004365215.1 Cuniculus paca
CTTTCATTTCCAAAGTGCTCCTATCAGGAGGCAGCCAAGGATGATAAAAATACCAAACGTGGGGGCACTGAAATATTGCAAAATCTATAAAGTCTTTACATTTCTAGACACCTTTTTAAAACCGTCACATAGAAGTCCTGCAGGGATAGTTTTCCAATCCTTTTGCCTTTCTACATGGTCTTTAATGGGACTTCACTGAGCCAGGGTGGAAAAAAAAAAGGGCAGAGTGCCCGCAGCAATGGATGGATGAGTAGTTGTTACAAGGCACCTGACAACGTACAGGAAGAGTGCATAAGCAATATTTATGAAACTGTTTGATAGGCTTATACTGAAATTTATTATCAATGTCCAACCAACAGATATGGTGATGTGTACATGCATGTGTGGATGAGTACTACTGTATGGAGGGAGGATATCTTGTCAAAGATTTCTTTGTGAAGGCTGAGAGAAAGAAAAGTCATTCCTGACTTCCAGGAGCTAGCCACTTGTTATTAGCTGCTCCTTAGTATTGGCATAAACTGGTGTTCGTGATATTCTCTGGATAAAAATACACTGTTTCATACAACACCAACATCAGACAAAGATATTCTGTAACCTTAACAGATAAGGAAAAGATAAGTCAACCTGTGTGAATATAGAAAAGTATGGACATTGTCCAAGACACAAACACATCTTTATTCTGGTGAGGAGGACTGGTAACTCTTTATTAATTACAGGAAAACTTTGTTCTTGTCTGCCTTTACAATAGATGATTATTGAAAATAACCATTAGATAATTACTATACCTTTTGCACATTGTCCATTGGAATAAACCCCACTTCTTCAAGGCTCTTTTCTCCCCAGAAAAATCACCTAAGGCAAATTTAAATTCATTTATAGGCCTTTTCAGCACCTTGTTGCTGAAATTCCCATTATAAACATTTTCCCATCAAGCAACAGTTTTTAAAAATGTGATAGCAGTGGCTTTTCTGAAGGGCACTGCTAGAAAGTTTTTAAAGAACTGATTCCTTAGGTAAATATTTATTCAAATAAAAAGTCCAAACAAGATACAATTATCGTGCATTAGGGTGAAAATGATTTCTTTTCACTCTTTTCAATCATTAACATGATTGTTAATGTTACTTGTCAATTCTTCCTTTCCTTTATATTATATTTTCTTTTGCCATATTGGGGGTTGAACCCAAGGTCTCCACACTAATCTACACTCCCAGGCTACTATAGCTTTTATTTTGAGACAGGGTCTTGCTAACATGTAAGTTGTCCAAACCAGACTTGAATTTGGAGCCCTGCTTCAGTCTCCCAGAGTGTGCTAGAATTATAGTCAGCTCCTTTTTAAAAAAAAAGTTTGCTTCCTTTTTTTTGCCCTTCCTACTTTCATTTGCTTTTCCCCCATCTTTATCTTCTTCCCTACTGTCCTTTCCCCCTCCTTCCATTTTCACTCTCTACTTCTCTTTATTTTTCCCTTTCTTTTATTTTTTCATTCTCCTCTCTTCCCCTTACTCCCTTCTTCCCTTTTTTGGGGGGCAATGTCACTTAGGTGAAGTATTTATTTTGTTTTATTAATTTTACTGACAGGCATAATATGCACAAAGTAAACTACATCCACTTGAATCATACAGTACAAATATTTTGATTGATGTATGATTCGTGATACTACACCACAATAAAAATACCGGATACATCGTCAGCCTCCAGAGGATTCCTGTACCAGTCTGCAGCTTTCAATTATTCACCATTGGTCTCAGACAACAATAGATATGCTTTTTGTCACAATGTATGTTATACATTTTCAGTAGTTATTATATTTTTAATCTTTTTCCTGTTCTAATTTAGCATAATGCTTTTGAGATTAATTCATGTTGATATGTTTTATGATATGTTTGTATGTTTTCAAAAAGGGCTGCATAATCTTCTTTTCTTTTAAAAATATATGGAAATTCTAGTAGATGCACAACATCACCACTGCATTGAAATTAATTCTTATCACATATATTGTCTCCATTTAAAAAGATGTAATGACATTATTATAGTGCAAAACAGGAAATTCAGTATGAACACTTAGCTTTAGTATATACAAAAGCAAATCCTAACTGATAAAATGACCATCTCATTATTAACAATGAACTAAGACTAAATTCTGGTATTGCTGCTCATATGTAATTCTGGAAAGCTCCATTTTATGTACCAGGAGAGTACAATTCTATCTTTATCTTAGAGTTATTGAGATTATCTTATTTTTAAACACACACACACACACACACAAACTTAACATTTACCAAATGCTTGATAACTTCCAAAAAAGTTTTATCTTGTTTTTTTCTAACATACCCTTCCAGCTCAACCTTATTCTCCACTCTAGTCATGCTGTACTACATACTACATATTTGGCAACATACTTAATTTTTACATTTTTCTGGGTCTGTGAATTCCACTTTCAACTGTCTTCTAAACTGCATCTACTAGAAGACTGAGTATTTATTGAGTGAATAAAATCTGAGTATCAGAATATAGATCAATAGTTGCGTAGGACTAGATGTGGATACAAATGTGGGACAGTTCACAGTGACTATAAATGAGGAAGGCAGAAGTTTCTGAGGTGGTAGGAATGTTCTGCATGTTTTACCGTGGTGAAGACTACATGCATTTGTTTGTTAAAGTCTTGAAATGGGATGGTGTTAAATAAGTGCATTTTATTAAATGTAAATTATATTCGAGCAGAGGTGATTTAAAATGAAAAAAAATGTTTTGTCAAGTACTTTCCAAAAATACATATCTATATCACTGTTGTCTGATGGATTCAGTCTCATGGGTTAACAATTGGAAATTCTTCAAAGAAACTGGCAAGAACCAGAGTCATTGTTTTAGAAAACATTCATAAAACATCAAATTTCATCTATACTGAAAAATTATTTCAACTATTTAAGGAAGGGCAATGCAAACTTTTTTTAGCAATTAGTTCAAATATCTAATGTTTAGCCGGGCGTGAAAAAAAAAATCTCTAATGTTTAAAATAAAATCCAAATTCATATGAATGCAAGCAAATGAGAACAAAATTCTGGCAAACCTTAAGAAGTGTGTTCTTATTTGTATGGTTGAAAATACAAATATCCACAGACAAAGAAATAAGAAATAAATAGCAATAATAAAATTCAACACATCGATAAATTTTCCATAGTATTCAAAATGAATAGCAAAGTTGTTTTTGGAGTGGAACTGTTCACAAGTCATCCTGCTTTCACAAATAATTCAGGGAAATTTAGTTATCACCAAAATTGAATTCCGGTACACTTGGAAGACCCAACTCACTACTCTATTTCAGCTTATAGAAACATAGACTAAATGCTGGTCTGTCCAAAGTTGACATTTCCCTGCTGTTATGTAGAGTGGAACACATTTCTCTACAAAGTTCTAAGTGTGCTCCTATGTTGGGCACTTTAAGATGAGGAATATAAGACCAACTGAAAAAGCAGAAAGGATTTACTGCAGATTTGCACAGAAATCTTTTTATTTTTACTATGTGCACAAGTTTAGTCATTTTCATTTCTTTTTGTTCAACTTATATCTTCTCTTATATGATGTAAAATCTCATATAATTGAGAGAGTTTAAATTTCTTACTCCTCAAGTTTTGGATAATTTGCTTGATGTCACTGATATTGACATAAACAACACAAAGTACTTCAAAGACTTAGTTTCAGGAATGCCAAATAAGACCTAAGCTTTTAATCTTGAATCCCTGAACAATGATTCATACAATCTAATCCTATGTACATCATGTTGCTAGAGAATAAAATTGGGTAGAAATGCGAACTTGGAGAATATCTGAAGAAGATTCCACTGCTTTAACAATGCCTCTTATTCTGTCCATGATAATATAAAATCCCCCCTAAAGACATGATGCACAGAATGTCAGTACTCCAGTTCTTATTCTCTTCGATGACAATAAGCATTACTAAAATATTCTTTCTACTGTCTTCTTCATCCATCATATACTTACTACAAATATTCTATGTTTTTCATCAAGGTCCCACAAGCATCATTTCATTTTTTATGCATAGTCATAGTATTCCCTTAACCCATAAGTCTGAAAATGATTATTACAACTTTTGTCCATCAATCCTGGCTTCTTTTTCTCACATGCAGTATTTATTAAATGGATCGAGGGAATGATCCTTCAAATAAAAATGGTATTGCTAGTCATAATAAGGTCATTAATAGATGAGTCAAGTTACTGATCTTCAAGAATAATAGAAGTTTAGAGAGATTTACATTAATGTAGACCTGTTAACGAGCAACTGTGGTATAATTTCTCAAAATCTGTGTGACTTTGTCACTTAATAAAATTTACATAATATTTTAAGGTCCACATTTTTATAATTATAATTGTCATAGAAATCATTTATGGTAGCAAATAACACTCTGATTATTGACAGCTTCTAATATTTTCTTCTCAGTTTCAATAAAAATATTAGCAAGTTTTTGTCAGGAAAGTAAAGTATTTATTATAATATATTTATAAGGTCTGTACTGTAATTGGAGCAAGGCCAAATTTTTGCCATAAAGCATTAAATTGATCCAAAATCTTTACAGACTGTATGGGGACAATTATTTATAAAATAACTGAACTAACGGTTCTCTTAAGATCATAAATTTTGACAATCATTTATCTTAGTGTAAATAAAATTTAGAGAAATTAGTTATATGAACATAGAATTTTACAGATAAGTCTATTCAAACAGAGTTTTTGAAAAGCTATTGCATCTCTCAAGTTATAAAATCAAATTAGAGTTATGTTATTATTTCCCACAAGTTGGAATTTGGAAATTGTAGAAGGTGACCAGAACTATGTACCATTAAATATAGAAAATTAGAAACACATTGATAATAAGAGCTCCACTTAGATAAGTATATATAAACAAAAACAACAAAATGCTTCTGCAAACTGCACTTTTGTGGATCTGTTCATTTGTGATTTCTCAGGAGGACAATGTTGAAGCACTGTAACGCTTCATGTGAGAAGGTATATGGTTGATGCAATTTATATATGGAACATAGGTAGAAAAACATCAAGAAAATATATGGAAAGATATGTTTAACACATCATTTCACACATTTTATGTAGTATCAGTAACTAAAATAATATTAACTATTAATGTAATTTGTCTATAGACAAATATTGTCTGATTTAAAATGTGTTACAATTAGGAAGAGAATATTTGAGTTTCTTTAGTTTTTGTGAATTCTGATTAGCCAGTTACTAGTCAAAATCAGTTAGTATATGCTGATGTATTCCATTTGTACACATATACATATGTGTTTTCTAAAAAATACAGATGAGTTAAATTAGTTAATAAGAATGTCCATAAACCTTCCTACGTAATTATAGGTATCTATTAAACTCCAGAAACAGATAACATTGTAGGCATTTCCATATGATTATTTGGATTATAGTTTTGGGCTTTACATGTTGGGATGATTTATTTTATATGTCACCTTGACTTGGCCTTGAGTATTAGTTGTTTGATCAAGCACTAGTCTAGATGTTGCAGTGCAGGTATTTAGTAGATGTAAAGAATACTATAATCACTTGACTTTAAGTAAGGTTTAGCATAAAAATATAGGTGGACTTCCTCAGGTAAGTTCTACATTAGAACTTAACAATAAACCTCATATTTTTCCGGAAAAGAGACATTATACCTCAAAATATGGAGCCAGACAATGGCATGCATCTGCAATCCAAACAGTCTAAAAGACTGAAGCACAAAGATCAAAAATTTAAGCCTAGTCCAGGAAATTTAGGATTGGTAAAATGCTGTCTCAAAACTTGAATGAATGAATGAATGAATGAATGAATGAGAAAGACTTGGAATGTAGCTAAGTGTTAAGTCCACGTGTTCAAGTTCCATTAACACACACACACACACAAACACGCACACAAGAGATTGTAACATGACATCATTACATGTATGCATTTAAATGCAAGTCCAAATTTTGCCTGTTTCGACACTATTATCACTGACTAGCATTAGTCCTTACAACAGTGATACTGGAATTAGAACAGAGGCATTCAGTATGAGTTGATAGGAAAAACTGTAATTGAAGAGAAAATGGGAAGAGGGCTCTCAGAAAGATCAAGCTATTCCCCTAACAATGGAAACTAACAGAAGCTAGGAAAGCAGCTTCAAAATAAGGGCTTCACTGAGGTGGGCAGGACTCTGAAGAGGTAGACAAGATATATCCTTTAAAGGGATCAGCTTTACAGGGTTGCCTTGATGGACCTGGGGCCCAGTCTATGATTGTCTTAGTCCAACTTTTGTAGTCTGGAGGAATCCTGATGGATTGAATAGCAATTGAGTTCTCACGAATTGAGTGTGCTGCTTGAAAGCAGAGAGCTTTTTGCCCATTAGAGGTGCTTGAAGAGGTAATGTTTTCATAAGGTATGCTACAAGGTTATGCTTTTCCTGAACCCAAGATGATTACAGATTTAGGACAATGCAAGAGATTTCTTGACATTCTCCACCGGGTCTAAAAGTGGACATTTTAAATGCTGGTAATTGAATATCCTTGCAAGTACTGAAAATTACTTATTTACTCTTATCTCTGTCTTACAGGGTGATGAGAGAGGTTAGGTAAATTATGGGCTAATAAACCTTATAATTCACCTTATCATTCAGATACACCTTAAGTGATTAACATTTCTATGTGCAGAATAAAGTTGGGATCTGTTCCAAAATTTTAAGATAATAAAATATATAAAATTCAAAGGTATAATACGCTAAACTTCATCCTACTTTTAGTTAACCATTGAGAATCTGCAAGTCCATCCTCAGTCTTTGTTACATAATAACTCCTTGTAATTTCTCTCTATTTGTTCTTTTTCTTTATTGGCTACATACACACACACAAACACACACATACACACATACTCATAAACACACATATACAATTATTTAACCCTTATTTTTTTAAAGAAAAGTATGATCATACTTGTAAGTTTGTAATGAAAATTAAATGACAATACCAAACAAAAAGATATCTAAACAGTAGCCATTTACTATGTGCTCTCATTGGAAAAGATACTCTTACCATTTAAGCAATCAAGTTGGAAGAGTAAAACACAAAATAGAGATAAAAGCTCAAGAAATTGTTATCTTGTAACCCTATAAATATAAAGCATATAATATAAAGTGTTATCTTGTGTTTATAAGTTATAACAGGAAATGACAATATTGCATCATTAGTTCTTTTTCTAAAATCCTTATTGCTGAGCTCTGAGCTGCAATGGTGTTAAAAACACATCACTGCTACTACTAAAGTTGTGTGCTATTAGGAAAACATTAAAAGAAAACTGAGTAGCAATAATTTTCTTGGTTATTTTGTAGATGCTTTCACCAAAGATTTTGATCAAGAAGGCAAATATTCATATTATCTATTTCAGATTTTTTTTTTGTGCCAGAAATCGAACTTAGGACATTGAGCTTGCAGACACTTATGCCACTATGTCCCTGGCCTTATTTCAGAATTTTTACCACTGTTTAATAAAACTATAAATTTTTTATAACTGTATGAAGAGTACTTCCCCAAATTACTTATCCCATTGCTTCAACACTATTTTAATACATATTCTAGTTCCTTTCATTTAAACTACAAATTTATGTTAGTTTGCTGAAAAGAAAGTTTGGTGTTATTATTTGTTCATTTCTTTTTTGTAAAAATCTTTTTGGCCTGTATCTTGTACTCTGAGTAACTACTTTGAAAATAATGAAACTTGGCATATTAGCCATTGTTATTCTCTTATCATTATGTTAAAATCTGTGCTTTTTCATAAAATAATTGTTTACTCTTACACTTTTCAAATATGTCCTTGTCTTTATTCATAAAAACCAGACCCCCAAACAAAAACTTTTAAAACCATTCCTGCAAACGTATCAAAATAATAAAAAGCATGAGAGCATTTAGAATACATTGAAGTAAAACTATCTCTGAAATGAGCATGCTATTTCTTCTCTAATCATCTATTGCCATTAAGTTGCAACATTGGTTGAATTTCAAGCATAATAAGAGGTCTCTTAAATTCTACTGTCATATTATGTTACTCTGTCTGATTTTATGAGATATGTTAGAGAAGAATGAAAAAAAAACACTAAATATAATTCTGAGTAGTATAAGCTAGATAATGTGACCTGACAACTGAAATCTAAAAGGGAAAGTACAGTAGTTTTTTATCAGATATTCTCATCAATTTGTAAATATAGCAGCACTGAAGTTGAGTGTGAAGACTGGCAAGAATATATTGCCAGGAAATATATGGATCAACTTTCGTTGTGTTGTGTATGTTTAGGAAACTTCTTATCTCTGAAAAATAAATTCTTTGTTTAGATGTGACAGTATAGAACATAACGAGAAAAGTAAGTTCCATGTCTACAAAACTGTCACTGAACAATTTTGAACCAGGTTTTCACCCTTACATATTTCTTCCTTGTGAAGAAAATTAGATATGAACTTTAGATTTGAATGCTGGATATTATTACATTGAAAACAAATTTCTCAGATAAAGATATTTTTAAATTTTATTTTATTCAAATCATCAATATTCTGGGCATGGCTTACTTTACCAACAGAAGATTCACTCTTTGCTAAAGGATAATTACATTATCAGATATTAAGAAGCCATAAGCTACAAAATGAAAATTAGCCCCCTAATAACCAGTTCACATTGTAAACATGATTTTATTCTTACATTTTAGCTGTCAACCACGGAAATAGCATGCTAGAAAGTAAAACCCAAATTGCAGTGTCACTCTAACCTGAATAAAATTTAAATATATGAACACTAAATTGAATTATCAATAATAGACTTTTACTCTGATTACCATCTCTTTGGCAGTAAGTAGCATATACGCTACACAAATCCATGTAAGCAAATGCCATCTACATTAGTGTCACAGCATTGCTAGATCTTTTGGAAGCAAGAAGATATTTTCATTATTTCCATTGCTCCATTGTTTTTCAGTCTCCGTTAAAATTGTGCTACTACACTACCTCTTTCTCTTCATTGTCTCTTCAAATTTGTAAATGGCATTTATTGCAAGCAATCTCATCTTACAGATTAATTTAATGTTATAAGACATTTTAAAACTCAGTGATATTTATGAGTCATGTTGAGAAAGGATCTGTACTCAGTAATCATTCATAAAAGTCCCTAAAGTTTTCACAAATGAAACTGTCACCATGTGCACATTTTGAGTACAAAGCAGAAAACTACAATACTAAAAGGACAGAAGTAGTTCTGTGACTCTGATGTAGCAGTTGGGATTAGTGTGTGATCAATGGATTGAGTGATGATTTTCTTTCAAAGTCTATTGATCTGAACATAGGCAAATTTAACTCACAATGTCTTGGAAATTATCAATCTCTAGAAATTCTTAAATATGGGGAGATTTTAAAAGCTCTGATGTCTGATTTCCACTGTACAGTCTGCTTCCATTAATCTATGTAGGGCCTGGGTATCAGGATATTTCACCCACATATGGGATAAAGTTGGTTTAAGTTTCTACCCTTCATGCTTATCAAAATTATATTAATAGTAAAAACTAATAGCAATAACAATAACCTTGAGCTCACACTAGATTCAAAACTATTGCACAACCTTGTTTATATTATTCCAAAAGAAAATTGTGTTATCATATCTTTTAAAATAGTTGCAACCAAAAAAAACTGAAAAATGTTGGAAATATCTCTGTATCTTTAAGATTTATTAACAAAAACTGTTTTCTGTATTATAGTATTTAGTCAGAGTTACAATTAATTTTAAAAGTTTAGTGGATTGAATTTTTCATTTTTCAAAATTTTTTCATCCAAATGTGAATTAAGGCTCTTGTAATTTACATAATACTAGACTGATACTGTAAATAATCCAATTATAATTACTACAATATCTTAGTGAGTAAAAATTATGGTGATGATAAAATTAATAATGATGAAAAATTAATAATGATAGAAATAGAAAATGACAACTCTAGAATATGTATCATTAGAATATAAATTATTAAATAATTGTGGTTTACTTACAAGCTTAAATTGTGAGGTAAATTCCAAGAAAATACATGTTCTAAATTTGTTTTTCTCTCTCTTCTCTCTCTCCCCCTCTCTCTGTCTCACACAAACACACATGCACATGCACACATACAATCATAAGCCACTTTAAAAACTGAATTCCAATAGATTCTGCCAAGTAGAAATTGATGCTATTTAATTACAAAAAATTTTTGTTTGTAGATTTAAATTTTTACTTTCACATTATACAAAATTAATTTGAATGCTGTTCTTCACCCTTTTCTGTAAGTGTGCAAAATAAATTTCTTCTCCAAAGATATTACACTTTGTTTTTCTTAATTTTAAAATCTATTTTATTTATTCCAAAGCAAGATGTTTAATAAAAGCAAGAAAATAAATTCTGATAAACCAGATAGATTTCATTGTTCTTCTAACCATTGAAATTTTGCTGCAAAATTTGATGAACATTGAGTGAATCCTGTGTCATTTTTATAGCTAATATGATGGAAAATATTAATTATCTTCTGTGTTAATATCAGATGTTATAACTTGAATCTAGATGTCTACCCAAAACCTCATGAGCTCATAAGTGAGGATTTTCAGAGATGACTGGATCTAGCGTGTGTGAATATGGATAAGTGAATATGATTATGACTATGTGAATATGACTATGCATTGAGGGTGTGAAAACTAAATCAGTCCATTGAATGAATTAGTATAGTTCTGAGTGTTAATAAGGTGATGGCACACACCCTAGGTTTGGGCAGGACCACCCCAAAGCTTTGGAACCTGAATGTGATAAAAGGGAAAGGGAGTCCAACTGCTGCTTCACCACTGTACTTGCCATCTCCTGCCTGCTCTGCCTTGGACTGTTTCTCCTCTGCAATGTACCTCTGATATTCTGCCGTGACTTGGAGCCAGCTACCTATAAACTGAAACCTCTACACACTGAGCTGAAATAAACCTGTCTTCTTTTAACTTTGGATGGTATTTTTTCTCAGTAATGAGAAAAGAAACTAAGACACTAGGCAATAATATTAACATAAGGATTCACAATTTTGAAATTTTTCAGAATTTTCTCCCAGGAACCATGCACAGCTCCTAGAATTATATCTTTGTCCCTACATGTTAATGTAATTGAATAAAATACCTTTGATGTACTATTTTCATAAAAATATATTTTGAAAATTTTTTTCAATTTTTATTTTTATTAGTTCATGTGTGATATACATAATGATTATATTCCTAGTGGGGAGTCTACATATGTAAGAAATTCTGATTGTATCTACTACATACAAATACCTTTAGTTACTAAGCAGCAGGGACTGTTAATTATTTATTTTATTTTGCGTCAGGACAGGGTAGTGCTTATTACTATTAAGTGGGCAAACCTGAGCAATCACTAGGGAACCCAAATGTCATATTTTCCTCTAACAAACAGAAATAAAATACCTTAGTAATCACTACACATGCAGTTTATGAGAATGCACGTATTCACATTAAGGTAGAATCATGCAACCTATTCAACATGAGCCATAAAGAAATAGAGAAATCTGACCAGACCCATAGTAAATTATATTGAATTAGTAATAAAAAAATCTCATCAAAGAAAAGTTCTTTCTCTAATTGTATCATCGATGAACTATGTCAAATATTTAAAGACCTTAACACCAATCCTTCTCAAACTCTTCAAAAAAGTCAACAAATAGTAAAGTAGGATTTATCCCTGTGAAGTAATGTAACACACAATTCAAAATATGCAGGTCAATAAATGTGATATAGTACATTAATAGAATCCAGGATCAAATCATATGATCTCAATAGATGCAGAAAAAATATTTGACAGAATTCATTTAGGTGCCAGAGGAATATACTCTAGCACAATCAAGCATACATCTGAAAAGCCCACAGCCAACATGTTAGTTAATGATGAAAAGCTGCCATCTTTTCCTCTCAAGTAAACAAAAGAAAGAAATGTCTTTTTTTGTCCATAGTTAGAGATTTTATTTGTCACCAGATAAATGAAAATCACATCTGGAAAAGAGAAAACTCTCATCTGGTGGTAGAATGAATATAAATTGATAGAGATTATCAAAAATAGTTTATATGTTCCTCAAATAATAAATAGACCTTCCACAAGATCAAGCAATCCTATTCAGAGCATATTTTCAAAGAAAAAAAATCACTGTAACTAAGAGATATTTGTATTCTCATAGTCATTGCAGCCTTACACATGATATCCAATGCATGGGAAACTCTCAAGCGTCCATTCACATATACATGAACATAGAAAATGTGGTATATATGTACAATGGAATATTGTTCACTAAAAAGAGAAATTCTACTATTTGCTGCCACATCGGTGACCTTGAACCTCAACTGAATTATGCCAGATACAGAAAAACGAACACACTATGATCTCACTTACATGTGAAGTCTAGCTGTCTGTAGGTTGGAAAAATAGTGAGATATTATTCAAAGAGCATAAACTGTGTGGCACGGTGATTGTAAATAATAACAATATATTTGTACTTGAAGTTTGCAAAGGGATGTTGTAATTTTTCCCAGCGTAAGAAAAAAATTAACTAAATGAAATAATAAACTTATTCATGTACTTGATTGTGGTTATGTTTCACAATAAATGTATATGTCAAAAGGTCCAGTATGATGTTGTACAATTTAAATATTTACATTTTATTTTTTATTGAGAATAGCTCAATAAACTGAGAAAAGGATATTTATTTTCAAAAAGGAGGATAAAGTGTGATGATTTCTCTTTTGAATGAGCCTGAAAGACAACCATACAGTAATTTTGTGAAACAAGAAGCTTGTATCTAAGATCCATTTTAAGAAGTTTTATATTTATTGGCATAATAGAAAGGAACATGCTCATTCTGAAAAAGGAAACTTCAAATGAGTCAAATTGGTTATATCGCTGAATGCATGTCTTTCTAAGCAGGCATTTTAATTATGTTATCATTTGTAATAAACTCATAATGAAAGTTTATTCTTTGAGTTTGGGAATACACAATAAAACCCAAAAGTACTCATTTCTAGATGATAAATTCTTTCAATATAACAGTGTCTCTTTACCCCACACAGCTCTAGTTCTCATTCCAGGGAGTCTCAGTTTTTAACGTTTTGGAGTAGTAAGTCAAGGGTATTTCAAGACAAAGGCCAACACAAGCAAAGAAACCAACACAGGTAACCAACCAGTGGAACGGATGTAAGGCAGAAATGGATGCCGAAGAGACAGTATTACGCTAAAATATCTCCTTTTTAACTTAAATTAATGGAGGAATTAACTGGAAGTTTCCTGGGATCACTAGTACCATAAGTTTCAGTAAATTGGATCAAAAATATTCTCTATTATTAATATTTAAATCAAAGTTGCCAGTTTCCACCAGGTGGCGCCACGTTGCAGTTGGTACTTGAATGGATTTCATACACAAAGATGTTTTCAACTTCTGTACAAAAATCTCTCTACTACTGTACGTTAAACTCTCTGAATTGTAATGTCCAGCTTAAGTAACTGGATTTTCAGGCTCATCTTAGTGTGAATTTCTGATATATATGTCAAAAAATTATGATTCCATAAGTTTTACTGCCTGACAAATCCTTACTATTTATAGATGAAAGGTATTAGCTAATCTAGGGGCTGTATCTAGATTACTAACAGGCTCTGGGAGTCACCTGAAGATTTCCACAGCTACTTAAAATAGATTAAGTTATTTGGATGAACTTGTCCAAAAACAAATGTTTAAAGAACAAACAAAAACTTAAAAGAATTATATAACAAAATTAAAAACTGCACACTGGATTGGTGTCTTTAGAAATATTAAAGCAATAATATTTGAGTCAAAGTAAAGGGCATAATGTGAACCTAGAGGACATTTTCTCGTCTTTCAGAAACAACATAAAAGAGTTCTGCTTCCGTATTGAGAATTAATTTCTTTAAAAACCAATAGTAATGACTGTAAAATTTCAGCATTTAAAGATGACCAAAAATGTAAAGAAAAACCTAGGTGAGTTTTTTTCTATATTGAAACCTTTGGCAGGAAGGACTTTTAGTGACCTACAAACTACATTTTCCTGACTGAACAAACAAAACTAAAAACAGAAAATGAAGCATACCACCAGAGCTGTCAGATAAGTCATATTTCAGAAAACACAAAATTGGATTCAAAGAGAGAGAAAGCAAGCAACATTTCTGTAAATAAATCATGTTTATTGATTTATCTAGCTCATTCTGAAGCACCCCTTTATGGAGTTAACAAAAAATAAATTTGGACTAAAATTATGTAAATTGGTCACTTCTGAGTAATTGGTTTCAGTAGGTGTTAATTTTCTTTAAAGCAAAAACATCAACCCTATTCAGAAGATTTGAACAATATCTAAAGTCACACAACAAAGTCTTTACAATGTTCTCATTATTACGGACAAGTTTATGGAAAGAAGTTGAAAAATGTAGACAGCCGATTAAATCCTTAAGAACATGTAACTTTTGTCAGCGTTTTGATTTTCCATAAACTAGTATTTGAAATAAAACTTTTCAACTGCTTTTGAATGTAATATTCAGTATAACAGGATACTGCAAATCTACTTTTGGTTGTCTACATTGCATTACATTGCATTATTTCAAGTAACCCTATTATACCACAGATTAAATACACTTTAATGTAATGATTTACACACACTTTAATTCTAAATCTAAAAATATGATTAACAAGGAAATGAGACACCAATAATTAAGTAAATTTCCTTCCTCTACATAGGTTCTAAACAGGCAAAATGAATATACAGAGCTTGGCAGCAAATGTATACACATTTCAAGAAAAGAAAAATAGCATGATTTCATTTCAAAAGATGGTGTGATCCTTGTATGGCAGACCCCAGAGGATAAAACATATCACAGAAAACCCACTACACTGATAAATTAGGCTTCTAGAGAAAAAATTGAAAACGCATGTTCAGCAATCTCAATGATCAAGGTTACCCATGCAGCAGTTCACTGTACAAGTAAATGTCTAGAAGCTGATGGTCACCACCTTTAGCACTTCTTGTAACTGTAAAGATCAAAGGTAGCTTGTGTTAATCTCATGATGTCTCAATGAATTTAGTATTGAAATATTTACGCAAATTGTTCTTTTCCTGAAATGTCTACACATTTTTGGTGGATTGTGTATATTAATAATCAAGTTAAAACTATAAAGGGAAATAAAGAGATGATTACCATAAAAGTCAGAAAGTTGGTTCTTTATAACAAGAGGTACTGTATGTAAAAATCAAGGAAAAACAAGCTGAAATACCTTAAGAGTACCAAAAATATTCTATTAATTGTGTTGTTTGGTGGTTACATGGGTGAATATTCCCTAATTATTCTACACTTTAATTATGTGCTTCATGCAATTTTATGTAGTTATATCTCACATGACACTATAAGTCAAGATGTTACCTGTGTGTAATGTCCAAATAGAAAAGGACATTTAAATTATAAGAAAACAACATTTATGTGAAGAGAGTAGTGGGCAAAAAGGAGGGAGAGATGGGAGGGAAAAGTGGGGATAGAGTGAAGGAGAAAGAGTGGAAAAAGAGACGGAGGAAGGAGGAAGGGAGGAAAAGACAGAGAAAGAGAGAGAGAGAGAGAGAGAAGAAAGGTTGAAGAATTCAGAATGAAAAGAGATTTCAGGGGTTTGAGCCAGTAACATCTGTCCTGCTGTTGGAAGATAAGGAGCTAGAAGACAGTTTCAGAATGGAATGAAAGATAAAACACACTTTGGAGTTAGGGAGGAAAATCTTGTCTTTAAAATTACATGTGATAGAAACACGAAAGGAAGGAAAGAAGGAAGGGAAGAAAGGGAGAAAGAAGACAGGTGAAAGCACCAACAAAGATATCTTCAGATAGAGAAATGGAGAAAATGAATGTTTCTTATAAAGAAATAAATCTGAGGATCACAGAGAAGACAAAAACCAAAATGTAATGAGCATAATCCTCCTATACTGCTAGTGGGAATGTAGACTAGTACAACTGCCATGGAAAGAATTAGTAGATTTCTCAAAAAAACAAACAAAATATAAAAATTCCGTTGACCCAGGTATACCTCATTTGGATATCTTCCTGAAAGATTTGAAGATGTATTACAGTGGCACATACATGCCCATGTTCATGGCAGCACAACTCATATTAACTAAATCTACAATCCACTTATAGTTCCATCAACAGCTAAATAGATAAAGAAAATGTGGTATATATAAAAATATACACAAGGGAGTACCACTCAGTCATGAAGAATAAGTTGGAGTCATTTGTAAGAAAATGAATGTATCTTGAGATGATACTGCTAAGTAAAACAAATCAGACTAAGAAAGTTAAGTATCCTATGGTTTCTCTTGTATGAGAAACTCAAAAGATAAATAACTTAAAAAGGAAAATAAAAGACAGATTATAGGAAACAGGGAGATAGACTTTGTGATGATAAAAAGGGTATCTGCGAAAGAGTTTATATGGGAAAGCAGGTGGAAAAAAGGATAATACAATGATTAAGAATGAATTCCCCAAGAAGAATCTAACTAGTATCACAAGCATATACTAATAAAAAAAGAACTAAAGAAACACAAACAAAAATGAACTACTTTGAAGATGATTTTTTCTTTTTTCTTGCTCATAAAATAAATAAGTGGTTGCAGATGAAATGAAACCAAGTGTTTGAATAGAATCTGCGTGGAGTTGATTCTCCCCGGTGGTGTCTTCTAGTGAACTGGTGGACTTAGTAAGTACACAGAAATGGTCTGTGGCTCCATGCTTGTACAGTATAGGGGTGAGATGCGAACAGAATGGCTAAGATTCAGCATGATGGATTCACAGTGAAAAAATGGGCAGCACTGCAGCAGTGGGCTATCCGGAACATTGCTGAGCCTCAGATGAAAGGCCTGTGTCTCCCTTCCTCGGAGGGATGAAGAGCGACATGTGATTCGGAGCACAGGGAAAAGCTCCATTGAAGTGCCAGTTCTCTGTCTGTCTGTAAGCCCTACTTTTCATGAAGCCTCTGATTTAGCAGAGTTCCCAGGGCAGACAGCTTCTGGGCAGTCTACAAAGGAATAAGTGTAGAAATTAAGACAATTGTTTACATACCTTTTTAATGAGTTAATTGCACAAGTAAGTGACTAATGAATTCTAACAAAGCCCAGTTTTATTAAAGTTTGTGGTGTGTCTCATGTGCTGGTTGTCACAGGGCAAACATGATAAAATATCGATATTGAAAGTTTAGATGGTTGCATAATGATAACTCATACAGCCAGCATATTATAACGTTTTAATTTTACAATCATTTAAAATTTTAATAAAGCTTGTCTTTTTCTTTTTAAAAGTATGGGTTAATATTATTGACTACATTATGGAAGTAAGAAATGGATTCATCGTTTTAACCCTAATTTTCATATAAAGAAAAAAAGCTTCAACTTTGAAAATGCATCATCAGGAATAAACCAAATGATAAAAGCAGAAAAGATTGTGAAGAAATGAAGACCAAGTGACTGCATGCTTACTTCACTTAAAAATATTGTTGCTCATATTATTATATAATTGATAATGTACTGAAGTACCATTTTATTACTTGTGAGAATGTAATAGCTAATGAGGCAATTAACTTTCAAAAGTTAAGTGGCATTAGCATAAAAAGTTTAAATGAATAAATTCAAAACAAAAGAACTATTTGGAAGACACATTATTAAACAAAAAATCAACACAAGCAGATGTTCAACATTTAATATATAAACAGTGCATTGTACGCTTCCTATAAACTAGCACTTTGGGTTGCTAACACTGAAAAGAAATAAACAATTGCAAAAATATTCAAATATTGCATCAAATTTGTTTCCTTGAAAATCAGCAGCAAATTTCTTGCAAAGAATGTAACTCAGTTTCAATGACACACCCTATCGGAGCATATTCAAGTATTGAGAACCAGTTAGAAAATCAAATAAAGCTAGCAAGGCATTTTTCATTGTCCTATGATAAATGTGTAAATACTGTTGAACTGACATTTGTTGCATGTGTGAACAATTCAGATGTGACAATTTTACGACAGAAGTTTTTGTTAATTTTCAACAAACACAACTAGATATGCAACCTACAACTATGATTACATTGATTACCTATAGAATATGTATGGAAATTAAATTTTGGTTACAGATATATTCTGGTGATACAAATACATTGTTAGGAAAATTTTCTGCTGTAATCATTCTAAATAAAGAGCTCACACCAGAATATAAACCAGCACAGTGATTCCTTTAGTGAAAAAGTACGTTATAAAATAATTTTGACTAAACAGTGTGCTTGGTGATATAAATTAATTATAAACTATATAAAGTCTGATAAATTAAATTTTATATTTTTCTTCACTAGACAATAAAACAGGAATGATTATAAATAATATTATGTATTCTGAGCTATTAAAGATATTGAAGATAAGTATTTAACCAAGAAAGGACTCTACTGTATGTACTAAGAAAAGATCTACTTTTGATTTGTCAGGAAAGAAACAGATATGATCTCAATTGTGAATAAGATGTGAAAAAAATAGACAAATATCTGTATAATTCTGATATGCTTGTTTTAATAGTCCCATTGTTTATTGAAAAATGGGCTGTGTCTTTTTTTACTTTAGAGAAAAATTCAAAGATTTTTTTCTAAATTAACTAGTAGGAAGCTTTCTACAAATTGTAGTGACATATCAGAAATTTTTAACAGCAGTTATTGAAAAGGTAGATGATATTATTGTTCACTCATCTGATTTATCATGGAAGACATTATATTCTGAAAAATATCCTGAACTTTTTTCATCAAAATATATCTGTTCATAAAAAATTCATGCATTCAGAACCACTTATTTCATTAAACAATAATAGAAACTAAATCATAACTCTGCAGTTATAAATTACTAGAATTGCTATTGATGGGTTAAAGTCTTTTTAAAAAAACATACAACATCACTTTGAATAAACATGAAAAACAAATATCCTAAGCTTGCCGAAATTGCTTTAAAAATCTATTCTTCCCGGAACAAGCCTTCCAGGAATGGACGCTCAGTGAGACTATTTTCTCTACTCTGAATACTATTAAAATAAAACAGAGAAGCAATTGAGCTGTGCATTATCCCCTGTAAGTGGCTTTGCAATACATCCTAGCTAGATTAGGGAAGTTGACAAACAAGAACTGAACTCATTTGTCACATTAAAAACTAAATGTTGATAAGGTCAGGTGCGACAGTCCCTGTCTGAGGGAATTACACTTTATTCCTGAAAGTTTTCTTTGATTACAAGAAGGGGTTGGTTCTGGTGACGTGATAATTCCCACTACCCTTCTTATGTATGTACTTAATTTAGGATGTGTTTTTTTGTATTTTTTTATATACAGTGCTTTCTAATTATATTGCCTAAAAGTGTTTCAGTAGTGATGAAACAAAGGCTTTTTAAGAAAGTGTTTGAGCAAAGCATTTAAAAAAATAGTGTTCTAAACAGACAGGGTTATTAGTATGAGTAAAAATTATATAAGTAGAATATTTGAATAAAATTATTCTGAATCTAAAAAAAAATCTGAATCTAACAAGTGAAAGATGTCTATGTAGTCAATGTGATGAAATAAAGTTTAAAAAAATTTAAAGCACTGCATACAAAATGACATCAAGTGTAAGAAAGAATTTCAGGTGGTACTAGCCCTATAGTCAGAAGTAGGAAAGTGATTCTGAAGGATAATTTAAACCAATTTTTTTAAGGGGGAAATTGAGGTCTCTCAATGTTCTAATTTGAAAGAAGAAATTGTGTACCTGGACCTTAAATTCTCTCCCTTTCTCACTTTGGATCTGAGATTTGTTCTGTGTGCTCCTACTCATTCAATATGACAGAGACAAAGACTCTGTTCTTGCCAAGTGAGGCTTCAGATTTACAGTACATCCTATGACAGTAACGTGCATAAAGAATATTCTTCTATAGTAGTTAAAATGAATGCTTGTGTGGTGGTATCTATCTTCTTGGCTCCTTCTTCCATCTAATTTTGTACAGAATTATGGAATAGTTTGGTCACCAATCTCTACCACATCCTCTAATCTTAGTGTCTGCTAAGAGATCCTTTTACAAGTCATAAGTTGTAAATCTGGAGGGTGTTTATTCCATTTTATCTGAAAACTATTTGTATAGGCCTTGTATAGATATTTAATAATCTCTCTCCACTCATATATACCTGTTTATCTGCCTCTATCTAATATCATAGTCTGTGGTCTAATATATTTATACCAAAAATTATGTGACAAATACTGACAGTCCTGTCCTTATTATCAAATCAATATCTCTTATCAGTCTACTCTGTTGTGAAGTACTTTATGCACCCTGATCTCCATAACACTCTTGCATCATAGAGAAATCCTTCTGTATTTCCTGGTTATAGGGGAAAGCACTGTGATCGTCTCACCCACTTACCCACAGACTTTTCAATACGCACTTTTCATACTTTACTTCATTCATAAGAGTTCTTGTCAATTTGCATTACATGTACAAGTACAAAAACTTACAGACATCCCTTTTGGTTAAATGAAAACAGAAAAGCTAACAATTTTCCAGAGCATGCAGGATTAATCATACATAATAATGACACAAAGTGAAAAAATAGTTATAAAAGCATGCAAACACCATTTAATGAACAATAGCAAAAATTCCTAGGAAGAAGGAAAAATAAATTTTAATTGGTGATGCTAATAGAGGAAGCTGAGATGGACAGGTAAAAAATTTTTTTATTTTCACTGTTGAAATAATTTGGGTCTAAGTTTCAAAGCTCTGTTTCTTCTAAGTCTTTGCTGTCTCCTCTTCTTAGTGAATCATGTGTGGGCAAACATTTGGCCCTGACAGTCCACCGTTAGCTTGATACATGGAGCAAGTTACTAAGCATCTTGTCCTTCATTTTCAGTTCTCTGCTTTTAAACATCTCTTAATGCCAAAGGGTTCAGGAGAAAGAATGAAAGGAAGAGCTCTTAACACCAAAAATTATGTTCTAATACAGAGGTCATTTGAATAGTGTGCTTCTATTTCTAAAAACCACATTTAATTTACCAGAAAATGTGATGCCTAAGACATTTCTATCGTTAACCTACATCTTATGCTAAAGGGAATAGTTTCCATAAATTTAACATGTTTAGTTTAAATCAACAAAACCAAACCAAGAGGGTATATACTTCATTTTCTACCAATGCTGTTTCTCTGAGATAAATCTCATGGACACTTATAGTTTATTTTGTCCATTATATTTACAAAATGATAACTTGTGTATTCCTTTTATAGTCCTAAGTTTTATTTGAGTGCTGATTAATTTGCCATCTCATTGCTCCCATAAAGAAATAAAACAGATTTATGCATGCTGATGTCCACCTATTCAATCATAGCCTCTAGAATTCTTTTCCACTTAAAGGTTAGGTGGACGTTCTAGACGTTTTTGCTTTTTCTGTAATTCTTTGGCATTTCCTGTAGTAAGACAGATGGTGCTGGAATGGTCAGTCATATTTTATTAATCCTACTTGAGACAAAAACTGTGTCCCTATGCACACTGTAGAACTCCATTTCTAACATAGTCTGAGCATATATTTATCCACCAATATTTTAAAAATTTCAATACTTTGAGAAACAAGTTTGATTTCATGTAATGTTCATTCTACCCTAAGAAATACTCCATTACATTCAAACTTCTGGCATGCAGTGGTAGAATTCTTATCTAGGAAGCAAGAATTTTGGATTATATTCCCAAATCTACAGCTAGCTGGCTGTATACATGATTTGGGGAAGGCTAATTATTCATTCAAAGTCTCAGTTTCCCTCCTCTCCCCATGATGAGACAAGCAGATGATGAGTTAAGTGATTATTCTGAGAAAAAATATACGGGCATTTTGAAAAACTATTATGGACAAATCCGGTTTAAAAGCTGATATTTCTAAAATTCTGTTAGCTGAACAACACATTTAATTTGCTTGGCATGATGGGGTTGTATTCTGCGACCTGTGTTTTTAAGAATTTTTAAGCACCTTTCAGTGCAAACTCTGATTTTACAAAAATATTTTACATTAATATTTGATACTATAAAACCAAACCAATTTAGTACTATAAAAACAAAAGGTAATGTGTCTTAGAGAAGAAAAGTAATAGAGATAGATAGTTTGTTTTAGTCATTTGCTTTTGGCTGCATTGACATAAAATTCACAATTTTGTGTGTTTTATATTATATGATATCATGAACACGAAGGACTAATATGCCATTTTTCAATTGCAACTAACAACTTAATCCAGTAAAAGCATGCTACCATATTGTTTATTAAACCTCTTTATCCTCTGTCCTATTTCTGAATAGATATTTTACTCTTAGTCTATTTTCTGGCTTAAGACACGGGGGTCATTAAATGAATAAGAAGTTCAGAGGGCTGTATTTGAGTTCTTGTCAAATATTTGCATGTCATGGGTCCAGTCTTGCTAAGGAATTGTGATTAGTTGCCAAAAAGTATCAAGAACCCAATGCAATTGTTAGTATTTAAAGATTATTCTGTTTATTTCCGCAAATACAAGGGATAAACACTGTCAGTTCAAAGTAAACTCTAAAGTACATATAATTTTCAAAGATGATACTCCTCTAAAGTTTTTCATTGTTTGAAACTCATGGCAGAGGGCTAGATTTTCAGCCAGCTCTTAGGAGTTAATAGTGCCATGTGAGAAGAATTAAGCAACTGCCTTACCCTCTGACCACTTTGAAACTAACTGGAAATTTCCATTGAAGACTTTAAAATCTAGTGGACACATACAAGTGAGGAAAATGACATGAAATAGAACAATTCCAGTCACAATTGTGAAGGAGATAAATTCTGAGATTCATATTATGAATAAACAGGAAAATGCAAGCAACTTTCATTTGAGTTAATGGGGAACCCTATATTCTACATGATGCTGTTTTGAGTGATGTTCAGATTTTGATTGAAAGTAGCCATTTGTCTTGGTCACTTGTGAACTATTTATATTGCCCTCCCTGTCAAATATGTTTCCTTCACTCCCACTAGGAAACTAATGACTAGGAAACTAATTCCATCTAGTAATATTTCCAATTGTATGACAAATGTTACTTATTCTATCCATTTATTAAAATCTTTTCTTACCTACTCGGCACCCTCAACATAGGTAGCAATACGGAATCTATGCTTAACTTTAAATGTGTTTTCTTCAACAGATATGGTGACATTAGTATTGACCCTATAGTTACAACATTTTCCACACCACCCTATCATTCTCTTTTGGTTCTTTTCTCTACTTGATTTTTCCTCATGTTTCTGCACCATCATTTAGACAAGCATTATTGCCTGCAAACCTTAATATTTTTAAGGTTTTCACAAAATACATTAATAAGTACATCATCAACTTTCAGTAAACTAAAATTGAGAGGATCTTTGACAAAGAAACCATAAAGAGATAAACTATAAAAAAGTAATAGAAATATAATATTTCCTGGATTACATAGATAATTATGAGAAAGTTTTATACAATACATAGAATAGAGCTCTAGATCAAGTACAAATGACAAATTATTGTAGGAAAAAACATAGAATGAGACATTGTGAACTTTTCACTTTCACATGACCCTTTTGCTAGGTGATATATAATTTCAATGGGATACAATATGACAGAGTAATTACTATTATGTAATTACTAGCATCTCATCCCTGTTCTACTACCAATTAGCAGTAAAGTTTTCAAAAACTTAATTGTGAAGCCGGGCATGGTGGTGCATGCCTATAATCTAAGCATTTAAAAGGCTGGGGGAAGTTTGAGGTTATTTTGGCATACACAGTGAATTCAAGCCTAGCCTGGACTACATAGCAAGACCTTGTCTCAAAAAAACTAAAAAATGAGACACTTAAGTGTCTTTCTCTAGAGATGGTGGGAAAAAAATACAGAATTTAGTGATATGAAAGAGAAATGTTAATTACTATGGGAATGCACACAGATAAATTTTTTATTCTTTTTGCCAAGCACAGAATAATGAAATTTGAACTGGCCTTGTAGTTTATAATGAATTCTAGTAATTGGAAACGAGAATGAAGAGAGGAAGAGAAACATTTCAAATCAGATTTTATTGTGCTATCACTTTTTCAGTCTCTAATCCTTACTTCTATTCAGCTAGGAAGCTTTGTCTTTTCTGTTAGGAAACCTGGACAGAGGATCTTCCCAGCTTGCTTGCATTTGATTTTGTTTCTGACAGAGCACTGATGTTTGGCATAAATCTGTAGCAAAGTTAAACACATGAACACATCAGGTGGAATGAAACTTTCATCCTGATGTTGTGTAGGTGATATAGCTATTGATGTTAGGACACTGGTACAAATGGTAAATTATTTTAGGAAAAAAATATAGAATGAGACATTGTGAAACTTTTCTCTTTCACATGAACCTTTTGCTAGGTGATATTTAATTTCAATGGGATACAATATGACAGAGTAATTACTATCATGTATCTGTATTATAAGACACTTTGCATCATAGTTGGAAAAAACACTGAGGCTTAGGCTATGAAATGTGAAGGTTTCATGGAAACAAGAAGAAGGACTAATCTGTTCATGACTAAAAATCACAGGAAAGAAAACATTTCATTTAGAATAAAGTTATTTTCTTAGTGGCCACATGGATTTCAAAAAAGTACATTGGGATTACAGTGCATGAACTATTAGAAATGTATAATAAGAAAGGTCCTATTAAGTCAATATAAAAATGTGTATCTGAGTAACAATTTCTACAGCCACTGTATTTGCATAGACTGGCTTAAATTTTTGATTCCACGTTAAACAGAATTTTGCAAACTAAGACTGTACAATCTGTCATACATGATTACACAATAATGATAAAATTATATATACTGTACCAGGCAGAGAATATATTTATTTTTCACCCTGTATACTTCTTTCAAGGGAAAGACATCTATAAAGAATAGGATAAAATTTCAAGGTACTGAAAAAATACTTTTGGATGATTTCAGGAAAAATACACAAATGAACATATTGAATAGCAGGAAACTACAACATTCTGGATATTATACAAGTGATTTTTAACATGAAGATTAGATATTGGTATTACTTATGACATTGGTACAAATGGCAACCACTTTTTAATAAAATTTTCATTATCATCCAAGGATTTCCTTCACCCACTGGGTAAAATAAATTGGTCATATATTATTGAAAATAAGATCACAGTGTACAGAGAGATGCCTTCTAGTATTAACTGAACCTAAATAGTATATTAAGCCCATTCTTTACTACTCCTTCTAATTTTGAGTGCTCTCAAGTTGCTAACTACTAAGAATATCACACTTTCTAGTTCAACTGGACAAAACCATCAGCTATAAAGATGCAATTTTTCTTAATATAGGCATATCTGTGTCAATGACATGTTAACTCTGATTTTTTTTTTTGTCTTTTTGAGAAAGGGTCTCCCTATGTAGTCCAAGCTGACCTTAAACTAACTATGTAGTCCAGACTGGCATTATACTTGCAGCGATCCTCCTGCCTCAGCCTCCCAAGTGCTGGTATTACAGGCATGTGCAACCATACTGGGCCTTAACTCTGACTTTTATCATGTTTCCCTCACCAAATTGTACAGAACGTGAATGATATATTGCATTCGTTAACTATGCATTTCTGCATGAAAAACCTGCTTTTGTGAGAAATTAGGAATTCATCCATATGTTCAGAACAATTTGAGCGAGTCACCATAAAAGCATCCCTTGTTTCTATTTCTCTTATCAGTTCCATCTTTCTCATGGATGCAGGCTTCTGGGTTTGTGAATTGCTTTTTTGGGGGGGTATTAATGAGACACTAAGCCTTTACTGTAACTGTTCCCTTAACTTGGAACATTCTTGGAACTCCACATGTCCATTTACCTAAATCTCTACCCAGATCCAGGCTTTGATGTTATTTCCTCTTACCCAAGAGCAATTCCTTGAACATTCTGTCACTGCATTCTTTAAGATATACACCTTATACTTGTTAGTCTCCTCCACTATTTTGTATTGCTTATCACTCTATGACATATTAAGTACTCTACTAATTTGATATATTTACTCACTTTCTTAGAAAGGCTTTCACTAAGTTATTAAATCTCCAACGCTGGACTTGAATCTGCCATCCTCTTTGTGTCAGTCACCCAGAATGTTAGGATCGCAAGCTTGTGCAACAATACCTAAATTATATTGATTATTTTATTGCCTGTTTTTCCCTTTAATATATCAGTTCCTAAAATATAGATAATTATGTTTCTTTTATTCTATAGACCAGATTTATTTGAGTGTCTAAAATGATTCTCAATAAATAATATATGTGGAGCCTGGCTTGAGCTGAGTGTGCGACCAGTAAGTTCCACCTGGCTGTGCAGCTTGGGACTTTGCCAAGAGACCAGCAGGAATTTGTGTCCATCCCCCATTGGCCACAGACGTTCAGGGCATCCCTGGGGTCCTGCCTGTGCCCCTCCCATTCACCAGGAGCAGCGTGGTGGCGGCTGCTCTGGGCCCAGCTCGGGTTGGGGGTTAGCACAGCAAACTCCACCTAGCTGTGCAGCTTGGGACCAGGCAACCAGACCCATAGAAATCTGCACCCATCCCCTGTCAGCCACAGATGTTTGGGGCATCCCTGGGGTCCTCCCTGGGCCCTGCCCATTCACCAGGAACAGCATGGTGGCGGCTGCTCTGAGCCTGGCTAGCGTTGGGGGCATGGCCAGCAAATTCCACCTAGCCATTCAGCTTGGGACTTCGTCAGGAGCCTGCTGGGGGTTTGTGTCCATCCCCCACTGGCCAGGGATGTTCAGGGTATCTCTGGGGTCCTGCCTAGACCCCATCCATTCACCCGCAGTGGCCTGGCAGCTGCTTCTCTGGGCCGGGCTTGAGTTGAGGGCACGAACAGCAAATTCCACCTAGCTGTGCAGCTTGGGACCTTGCCAACAGACTGGTAGGAGTTTGTGCCCCTCCCCCATCTGCCCAGGAAGTTCAGAGCTTCCCTGGCATCCTGCCTGGGTTCCATCCAGAAACCGCCAAGCAACAGAACAGCCACAGTGGTAGTCTTGACTGGAGCTGAAGGTGTGCATTATGAGTTTCACCTAGCCTTGGCACCTCAACTATGCATGTTGGATTCACCTCCCACAGTGGAATACAGGAAAATGACAAAATGAAAGAGCAAAATGCAATCTTGCACCTCCAGTCCTTACCAAACAGCCAAAGACATGGACACACAAGAAAATATGAGCCACACACCTGAAACTTCTGAAATGATACCAACTGAAGTAAAGAAACAACTCTATGAAACTTCAAAGGAACCGAGGTTAGAAATGATTTCCCAGGTAAAACAAGAGATGATAAATGTAATGAAAGAAATGCTAAGCACGTCTAAAGAAGATATAGTTGGAAAAATAGAGGAATACTGCAAAAGGATAGAAACCTTTAATGAAGAACACAAGAAAGAATTAGAATGCATGAAACAAATTCAAAGAGATATCCAGGAAATCAAGAATGCCATTGAAAGCTGGCAAAGCCACCTCAATGAAAGTGAAAATAGAATTTCAGACCTCAAAGACATGATTGCAGCTAGTGAGGAAGAAAGGAAACATCCTTTAAAAATCACAACGAATCAGGAAACAGCAATTCAGCAGTTGCAAGATGACACAAAGAAAAGCAATATGAGACTAATAGGTGTAAAGGAAAAAGGAGAAAACACAAATGATATAAAATCACTATTTAAAGAAATCATAGCTCAAAATTTCCCAAACATGGGAAAGGAAACTGACATACAGATAAGTGAAGCATATAGAACTCCAAATAGCCAAAACCAAAATAAATCAACACCCAGACATAACATTATCAGCATTCCAAAAATTCAACATAAGAACAGAATATTAAAAGCTATGAGAGAAAAGAAGTAAATCACCTATAAAGGAAAGCCCATCAGAATCACAGCAGACTTCTCAACACAAACAATGAAGTCAAGAAGAGCATGGAGTGAAGTATTTCAAGTGCTAAGGGAAAACAACTTCCAACCCAGACTGATGTACCCAGCAAAACTATCCTTCAAAATGGATGGAGAAATAAGATACTTCCATGACAAAGAGCAGCTGAAGAACTTCATGACCACCAAACCAACCCTGCAAAGAATACTGAAAGATACTATAGATAGACATGAAAATAGCTACAATGTCAAAAACATCAACAAAAGAAGAACACCAAGCAGGGCAAACAATTAAGCAGAGGGAAAAGGTAAACAAACCACTGCAGAAAGATATCATGACTAAAACAAGCCAGTATATGTCAATTATAACCATTAATGTAAATGGCCTCATTGCACCAATCAAAAGGAACAGACTGGTAGAATGGATCAAGAAACTACATCCAACCATATGCTATCTACAAGAAGCTCATCTAACCCAAAAGGAAATTCATAGACTTAAAGTCAAAGGATGGAAAACAATAATCCATGCAAAAGGAACCCAGAAAAAAGCAGGGGTAGCTATTCTGTTCACAGATGATATGAACTTCAAACAAATAATGGTCAAAAGAGATAAAGAAGGTCACTACATACTGATTAGGGGGAAACTCCAAGAGGAACAATTAACAATCTTAAATATATATGCACCAAATATGGGAGGGAGCACCCAACTATATAAAACAAATATTAATAGAAATGAAAAATCAAATAAGCAATAACACAATTATAACAGGAGGCCTTAACACACCCTTGACTCAAAAAGACAGATCAACTAGAGAGAAAATCAGCAAAGAAATAACAGAACTGAATCAAACCTGTGAACAAATGGACCTGGTAGACATCTACAGAGTTTTCCATTCAACAACATCAGAGTATACATTCTTCTCAGCTTCACACGATACATTCTCTAGAATAGACCATATACTGGCCCATAGAACATGCTTAAATAAATGTAAAGGAATTGAAATTGTCCCATGCATACTGTCTGATCACAGTGCTATCAAACTGGAAATTAATGACAAAAGAAACTGCAAAAACTCCATAAACACATGGAAATTAAATAGCACACTCCTGAACAATCAGTGGGTCACAGAGGAAATTTAAGAAGAAATTAAAAAATATCTACAAGCAAATGAAAATACAAATAAAACTTACTAGAATCTGTGGGATGCAATGAAAGCAGTCCTCAGAGGGAAATTTATTGCAGTGAATTCCCACATCCAGAAAATGGAACGAATGCAAATAAACAATCTGATGTTATATCTGAAACATCTAGAAAAAGAAGAACAAGCCCAACCCAAAGCCAAAAGAAGGGAGGAAATAGTAAAGATCAGAGTATAAATTAATGCAATTGAGACTAAGAAAACAATACAAAGGATCAATGAATCAAAGAGCTGGTTCTTTGAAAGAATAAATAAAATTGATAAGCCACTAGCCAACTTTATTAAAAAAAGGAAAGAGAAAACTCAAATCCATGCAATAAGGAATGAAAAGGGTGAAATCACTACAGACCCTGTGGAAATACAGAAGATCATCAATACCTATTTCAAAAATCTTTACTCTCATAGGTTCGATAACACCGAAGAAATGGACAGATTTCTACAAACATATCAATTACCAAATTGGACCAAGAAGATGTAAAACTACAGAATAATCCAATTTCAGTTAATGAAATCGGAAATGTAATTAGAACCTTACCAACTGAGAAAAGTCCAGATCCTGATGGATTCACAGCAGTATTCTACAAGAAATTCAAGGAAGACTTAATGCCAACACTCCTCAAACTCTTCAATGAAATTGAAAGGGAAGGAAGTCTCCCTAAATCAATCTCCCTAAATCATTCCTCCCTAAATCATTCCTAAAGCAAGTATTATCCTAATACCAAAACCAGAGAAAGACCCAACCAAAACAGAGAACTAAAGAACAATCTCACTAATGAACATAGATGCAAAAATCCTCAATACAATACTGGCAAACAGAATGCAGCAAGTCATCAAGAAGATTATACATCATGACCAAGTGGGATTCATCCCAGGAATGCAGGGATGGTTCAACATATACAAATCAGTAAATGTAATACACCATATCAATGAATCAAAGAGAAGAACCACATGGTCATTTCAATAGATGCAGAAAAAGCTTGTGATAAAGTCAAACACTCATTCATGAAAAGCACCCTAGAGAAAATTGGAATAGATGGCCTTTACCTCAATCTGATAAAAGCCATTTATGACAAATCAATAGCCAGTATCATATTAAATGGTCAAAAACTGAAAACTTTCACTCTAAAATCAGAGACAAGACAAGGATATCCACTATCACCGCTCCTATTCAATATAGTGCTGGAAACATTAGCCAGAGCAATTAGACAGTAGACAAAAATAAAAAGAATAAGAATAGGAAAGAAAGAAGTTATCACTATTTACAGATGACATGATACTCTACATAGAAGATCCACAAAACTCCATAGAAACACTTCTGGATGTCATAACCAAATTCAGTAATGTAGCTGGATACAAAGTCAATACTCAGAAATCAATCACATTCCAGTACACAAACAATAAATGCACTTAGAGAGAAATAAGTGAAACAACACCCTTTACAATAGCATCCAAAAAAATGAAATACTTAGGAATCAACCTAACAAAGGAAGCAAAAGATCTATTCAATAAAAATTACAGTACTCTGAAAAAAGAAATCAAAGAGGATCTCAGAAAATGGAAAGACATTTGATGCTCATGGAGAGGAAGAACAAACATTGTGAAAATGGCCATTCTCCCAAAATTATTATACAGATTTAATGCAATTCCCATCCAAATACCATTAGCATACCTCACAGATCTAGAGAAATCATTCCTAAAATTCATCTGGAACCACAAAAGACCCAGAATAGCAAAGGCACTTCTGGGCAGCAAGGGCAGGACAGGAGGCATCACACTCCCAGACTTGAAACTATACTACAAAGCTACTGTAATAAAATCAGCATGGTACTGGAATCAAAATAGTCCTGAGGATGAATGGAATAGATTAGAAGATACAACCCCAAGTACAAGCACACTCATTTCCCTTATCTTTGACAAAGGGCCAAACATGTTCACTGGAAGAAAGATAGCCTCTTTAACAAATGGTGCTGGAAAAACTAGCTTTCCATATGCCAAAAACTAAAATTAGACCCAAGTCTATCACCATACACTAAACTAAAGTCAAAATGGATCAAAGATCTAAATAGTAAAACAGAAACACTAAATCTGCTGGAAAACAAAGTAGGTAGAAATCTTGAAAGCATAGGGGTAAGTGGAGAATTCATGAACAAAAGTCAAACTGCACGGGAAACCCTTCCCAGAATCAACCATTGGGATCTTGTCTTGTTAAAAAGTTTTTGCATGTCAAAAGAAATCTCCAACAGAGTTAAAAGAAAACCCACAAGTTGGGAAAAAATTTTAGTCAACTTCCCTTCAGACAAAGGTCTTCTGTCTAGAACATAGAAAGAATTAAAAAATATCAGGCCCTCGTAATTGAAAGATCCAATCCAGAAATGGGTATCTGAGATAAAAACACACTTCTCAGCTGAGCAAATATGAATGGCAAATAAATACATGAAAAAATGTTCAGGATCATTGGTCATTAGAGAAATGCAAATTAAAACAACTCTGAGATTTCATCTCACTCCAGAAAGAATAGCCAAGATCAAGAAAACCACCAACAATAAATGCTGGAGAGGCTGTGGGGAAAAAGGAA
>RJWT010005037.1:0-31844 GCA_004365215.1 Cuniculus paca
AGTCCCAAGCCACTTGGCCAGGCAGAACTCGCTGGTCATGCCCCCAACTCAAGCCCGGCTCAGAGCAGCCGCCACTGGGCCGCCCCGGGAGCACTGGCAGGGTGCTGGGAGGACCCCAGGGATGCCCTGAATGTCCGTGGCTGACGGGGGCTGGGCGCCGATTTCTATGGGTCTTTGCCCATTGTTTTTAATTGCCTTGTCTTTTATGATATTTCTTTTATGGGACATTTTTATTATTTTGTTCTTGTACATGTTGCATTTAAATTAGTGGCTAAATTTACTGGTACTCTTTGCTTGATGGTATTTAGATAATAGCACTAGAGAGAACCCCTAGTAGAATAGTTCTTAAATGAAATCTAGCCCAGACTTAGAAAAATACATGCCTACAATAAAATCAGGACTCCTTCCATCATTTAAATTGGATTAGGCTGGTGGCCGGTCTCTAAGACTTGGAGGTGAGGTTTCAGTGAGACAGACTGGTTCTGATCCTCCTCTACACTCTAGAGGAAATGTCAAGCCTGTTCTGCTTCAGTTTCCATTCTTTGGCTTTGCTTCTAATCATTTCCTTCACTTTGTATTTTCCTTATAGAGGCATGTAAAATCAGAAAAGACTCTAGACTGTTCCTACCTTTTCCTCCTAAGTCAAGTCCATAGAAAAAGAGTGTTTGCTAACGCCGAAGATAGGGAAGTCATCCTAGATGAGGGACACATACCCCATCTCTGGGTCAGATGAGACATCGGAATTTTGCCTGTCCAGGAGAACACACATAAAAGCCATGTCCTGGCTTAGTGTTCTGGGCACAGTCTCTTGTGAAGATTGACCTGATACACAGTGGAAAGAACCTTCAGAAGGAGCTATTTCCAAAAGCAGCACCCTTATGGGACCTAAACACATTTAGATTAAGGAGGTTCTCCAACCTTCCAAGTTGTGGGCTTTAAAACTTTTATTATAAATTTATAGAGCACTAGGTAATGATGTTGTTCAGGCTTTTAACTATACCTTATAGAACTTTGACAAATGGTGGTCACTCTGCCAGCTAATTAATCGCTCTTAGAGCAGCTGCCACCCTTCAAAGCAGAGGACAGGTTTCCCCAGCATCTGTTTGGTGAATCCCCATTGAAGCCAGTGGGCAATGGAATCAATGGAATGCTGACCAGAGAGACAGCTGGATTTCTTTCTGGAGACCAGACCTATGGTTATCTGGGTCAATAGAAGCTGTGAACTGCTGAGGGTCCTGACCAGGGTGACTCTCTGGTCCCTCAAAAGGTTCTTCAGTAGACATTGGCTCATTACCACAGAAAATCTCCACTTATCTATCATACTAAATTCTCTGCTAGTAGTCTAGGAACACTCATTAAACTTGTCAGTGTATTTTTAGATTAGACTACTACTCCCTTCAGAGATTAAGCCCAGGCAGCCTGCAACAGCTACTTTCAGCAGCTAGTAGGGGAATGATTTACATTTGTGCCTTACATATGTTAATTAAGAGTAAATAGTCTTTTCTGTGCCTAGAAGAGTGATACGCCTTTTCTAATTTTAAAATGTGATTGCTAGATGATAATTTATAAGTTTAACCTGTGAGCATCAGAAATTTAGAAATTTACATAAAGTATGGCCTTGTTCTGTTCCTAGGAAAGGTTACCTAGGTAATTAGATGGAGGATACAAGTGTCTGGAGACTTCTTTGTCCTAGTGCATGCAGCAAAACTCCTCCAGTCAATTGTTCAATCTATCACTAGAGATGAGCTCCTTTACAACCAGAGGAGCACTCCGATTACTTCCAACTCACCTTTTTAGGTATGCCCTCTTCCAATAAATAAAAGCAGTAGTTCATTATGCATCCTTTTTTAAAATAAACCTCATATGGAATCAAAGTTCACGAGCTATCAGGGAAGACAAAATTGTGTGCCAGTTCGAGGGTTGATAGGCTGGTCAAATTTATCTTCAACTCTCCGGTGGCATCCACCTGCTCTGGAGCTGGGTCAACCCAAGGGATGCCTTGCAGGTATTATTGGATAGGAATAACAAGGGATGCCTTTTATCTCCTATTTTCACATAGTTTGATAGCTCAGTTCTTGCACCACAGGGTTAAAGGACAGCTCAGCGAAGGTTCCTGAGTTGAGTCCTGCTACAAAGCATTTCATTGCTTTACATGTTGCTTTTTACTTTACAGACATGGCAACTTAATGCCAAAGCCCCTTACTCCTTTGGAATACATTCTTACAACTAGTCATACTGTAAAAAAGAGGGAAAATGGTCAGAATTGTCTTATGCTCAGATTTTCTTTGCATTGAGAAATACTCCTTTGTTATATTCTAAATATAAGAGCGAGTCACAGGAAGACTCAGCACCTCAGGCTCTTAAGGCATTTACTACCCTGGAACCTGAAATTGCTCCTCCCAAACCTTTGGAACATGAGGACAAGACAGCCTTAACCAAAACTACCCCCACCATCACTAAACTTAAGTTTTCCCCTACTTGCCCTTCCAGTCTTAAGGATGAGGCCTCTAGACCAACTGTAATTCAGGCCTCTACAAGAATATACCCATCCCTAGCTGAGTTTATGCAAGCTCCTAAAGGACAATATCCTTTACAGGAAGTACATGGACAATCTGAGATTTCCAGAATTCATGTGCCTTTTTCTCTTAAGGACTTAAAGCAGATCAAATTAGATCTCAGAAAATTTTCAGATGATCCTGGCAAGTACATTGATGTCCTTAGAGGACTTAGACTTATGCGTTAGATTGGAAAGATGTAATGTTACTCTTAAATCAGACATTTTCTTCTAATGAGAGACAGGCAGCATTACAAGCTGCAATTGCACTTGGAAATGAATATCATATTGTTAATTTTAGAAAGCCAGAAGATAGCCTGGGGAACTACCAATTCCCATTGGTTCCCAGGCAGTCCCTACCCAAGACCCCTACTGGCCTAACAACCAGCTGGGTGATTGGATTAGGAAACACTTCCAAATGTGTGTTCTTGAAGGTCTAAGAAGAGTAAGAACTAAACCATTGAATTATTTTAAGTTATCAGTTATTCAACAAGGGAAAGAGGAACACCCCTCTGCCTTCTTAGATCATTTATGGGAGGCATTGATAAAACACATGTCTCTAGATCCTGATTCAATAGAGGGACAAATTATTCTTAGAGATAAATTTATTACCCAGTCAGCTTCAAATATTAGAAAAAAGTTACAAAAGATGACTTTTTCTCCAGATAGTTCACTTGATACTATGTTAAAAATTGCCTCCTCAGTATTTTATAACTGTGATGAGGAGGAAGCCAAAGAGAGAAAACAAAGAGACCGAGAAAAAATAAAGAGACTGAGAGAAAGTGGCTGCCTTTGTTGCAGCATTAAGAGGAACAGACCTTAAGTCTGACTTCTGGAGCTCCAAGAAGAGTTCCACAATGACACCTACCTGCTATCGCTGCCACAAGGCAGGCCACCTTAAGAGCGACTGCCATAGGAAGCCCCCTAAACCATGCCCTTATTGCAAAGGTGACCACTGGAGGTCAGACTGCCCTCTGAGGCCAAGCTCCCAGAGTTTGGACCCATCCTATCAGTTGGTCCAGGAGGACTGACGGGCCCTGGGGCACTCTCTCTCTGGCCATACTGTCATCTCCATGGAGGAGCCTCAGGTAATCATGATTGTGGAGGGAAAAGAAACCAGCCTATTGCTGGACACTGTGCAAGTCTCTCGATCCTTCTTTTCAATCCTGGCCTTCCTTCTAGTTGCCATACCTCAGTGAAAGAAGTCACGGGAGAGAAGGTAACTCACTATTTTTCACAACACTTGCACTGTAACTGGGATGGTTTTCTTTTTACACTTTCATTTTTGATTATGCCTGAAAGTCCAGTTCCCTTCTTAGAGATATTTTATCATGTTTAAATCCTATAATATATATGCACCCTTGTCAAGTACACTGTCTTCCCCTCATGGAGACAGAAATAAATCCTGAAGTATGGGCAACTAAAGATGAAACAGGTAGGGCAGTAAGAGCAGCTCCAGTACAGATACATCTTAGATTCTACTATTTTTCCTCATCATAGGCAATATCCTTTATATTCCTGATCCTCCTGCTACAAATTAATGACATGTCAGATTCTAAAATTCACTGGAACGTATCCTTTTCCTCCTTATGGGAATCAATTACTAGCTCCTCTTGGTGGAAATCTTTTTAAACTATACTCATAATTATTCTGTTGATTCTATTATTTGGGCCATGCATGCTTAATTGTTTCTTTGGTTTTTGTCTCCTCCAGACTTAGAGCTGTATGCCCATTCAAGATGAAACTGTCTGGTGTCTATTGAGAGACTTAGATAGACCCTCTGTAGAATATCTCTGACTGCCAATCAACAACTATGACCCCTTTCAGCTTGAAGAAGCCAGATCGGTCATCACCCATTTCTCCCTCATGGCAGTTCGGGATACTTCTTCAGAGGGGGGAATGTTACAGGAAATATTATAGGCAGTCAGATAGGGCCAGGCCCTCAAGAAAGTGGACACAGAGGACCAGATGTCTTGTGACCTTGAAGAACACAGACATCTCCTGCTATAAGCCAGATCTCAAGACAAGGCAAAACAAATACAACCACACCCTAAGTAGAAACATCAGGGATTAACATTCTAAATAGGTATGGATTATCTTGACCACCCCAATCCCCTATAGGAAGTCACTGATCCTTAAGAATGCTCACTTGCTACATGACTTGCTTCCCTATTCGTCCCTGATTTGGTCAATTTTACCTGAACAATTAACCTTATTGGTTGACCATAGTTCTGTCCCACCTCATGCCCATTTGCCTTGTAGGTTCCCAGGTTTTCCCCAACTTGGACCCATCTCACTTTGTGACTTTATCCTATAAAAATCCCTAGAAAAGCCAGAATCTTTGGCAACTCACTCGGGACCCCTTCTGTCTCTCTCTCAGACAGAAGCTTCCTCTCAATAAATATATCCTGCTCATAAAAAAAAAATTTAAGTGCTAAGTTATCATGTGGAAAAACACTATTGATTTGTATATGTTTGCCCACACGCTAACACAGAAAAAATGAGAGAAAATGTACAGTTCAGGCACAAAGCACCATAGTTGCAATCTTGAGGCCTCTGGACACCAGCAAGCAATTATCTGATTGCTTTCTGGACATCAAGAAAAGTGCAAATTAGAAACTCAGAAAGAAAACAGATACACAAGCTAATAAGTGAGTAGATATCCTATTTATTATGTAAAACCCTATATATCTTTGAGACAAGTGGTTTTATGTTCACATTTGTGAAGACATGGCAAAGAATACCAAGAGGACATGCAAAGGAATATTATTACCATAACTGAGGACTTCGGTAGATTACAGCAAAACTCTCAACATGTACCAAGTGTCTTAACAAAAAAAAAAAAAAAAGCCTGAGAAGTTATTGAAATTAAGAGTTAAAATTTTTATATTGTTTACAAAGAAAGGGTTTCTCTCCACTGTGTGCCCATTCAGGTCAATGCAAGTCCCTTTATATATTCAAAGTTCACTTCCTCTTAGCTTTTTAATGTTTATGATGATTCCTAGCATAACTGAATGCTTTTCCATAATGCTTGCATACACAGCATTTATACCTTTATGACTCATGTATTTGACAATACCAGTGTATATTGGAAGTTTTTCCTTATTGTTTACACATATAGGGTTTATTCCCAATAATTCCTTCATGCCTTTGACAAATGCAGAGTGCACTGAAGCCTATACCACACTGCTTACATAAATTGGATTTCTGTGTGTTCTTTTATGACTTTCACAGTTGCTGTTGCTAAAAGCTTCCCCATGTTACTTACATAAATAGGATTTCTGTCCAGTGTGAGTTCTTTCATGTATTTGACAATACCTCTGTGTTGTGAAACCTTTCCCACATTGCTTACATACATAGGGTTTCACCCTGCTATGAGTTCTTTCATGTGTTTGACAACTGTTATGTGTGCTGAAAGCTTTTCCACACTGCTTACATACATAGGGTTTCTCCCCAGTGTGAGTTCGTTCATGTACTTGACAATTACTGTGCCTGCTGAATGCTTTTCCACATTGCTTACATACATACGGTTTCTCCCCAGTGTGAATTCTTTCATGGAGTTTACAATTACTCTGTGTGGTGAAAGCTTTCCCACATTGCTTACATTCATAGGGTTTCTCTCCAGTGTGAGTTCGTTCATGTCTTTGACAATCACTGTGTGTCCTAAAATCTTTCCCACATTGCTTGCATACATAGAGTTTCCCCTCAATGTGAGTTTTTTCATGTCTTTGACAAACACTGTGTTTGCTGAAAGCTTTCCCACACTGCTTACATTTGTAAGGCTTCTCCCCAGTGTGAATTTGTTCATGTATTTGACAACTACTCTGTCTGGTGAATGCTTTCCCACATTGCTTACATACATAGGGTTTTTCCCCAGTGTGAATTCTTTCATGGATTTTACAATTACTCTGTGAACGGAAAGCTTTCCCACATTGCTTACATTCATAGGGTTTCTCTCCAGTATGAGTTCGTTCATGTCTTTGACAATCACTGTGTGTCCTAAAAGCTTTCCCACATTGCTTGCATACATAGAGTTTCTCCTCAGTGTGAGTTCTTTCATGTCTTTGACAAATACTGTGTTTGTTGAAAGCTTTCCCACACTGCTTACATTCATAGGGCTTCTCCCCAGTGTGAATTTGTTCATGTATTTGACAACTACTCTGTCTGTTGAATGCTTTTCCACATTGCTTACATACATAGGGTTTTTCCCCAGTGTGAATTCTTTCATGGATTTTACAATTACTCTGTGTGCTGAAAGCTTTCCCACATTGCTTACATTCATAGGGTTTCTCCCCAGTGTGAGTTTGTTCATGTCTTTGACAATCACTGAGTGTCTTGAAAGCTTTCCCACATTGCTTACATTCATAGGGTTTTTCCCCACTGTGAATTATTTCATGGCTTTTACAATTACTCCGTCTACTGAAAGCTTTCCCACATTGCTTACATTCATAGGGTTTCTCCCCAGTGTGAGTTTGTTCATGTCTTTGACAATTACTATGTGTGTTGAAGGTTTTCCCACATTGCTTAAATGCATAGGGTTTCTCCCCAGTGTGAGTTCTCTGATGATTACCAAATGAAGTGCTATTACTGAAGGATTTCCCAGAGTGTGGACATACATATGGCTTTTTGCCCACATGAGTTCTTTCATATATCTGAATAAAATGGTGAGAAGTAAAACGTTTTCCACATTCTGAACATATATAAGTATTCATTTCACTGTGATTTCTTTTGCAGATTTGAACACAGTTGGGTATACTGAGGGCTTTCACACCTTGCTCATATATAAAGGGCTTCCCTTTACAGTTAGTTCCCTGAGTGCAACTGGAGTATAATTTTCCACATTGCTTATATTTGTTGTGATTCTCTCTAGGATTTAACTTTGCATGCTTCTGAGAGGACTGGAAGTCAGTGCAGGTTTTCTCATATTTGGTACAGCTGGACAGCTTCTCTTCAAATTCCTGATACTCATACAATTTCAGTCCACTGTTAGCTATGATGGGCATATTTGGTGATGAATGACCAATGAGGGGCTTTCTAGAGGTAAAGCTTTCACCTGGTTTTGTACCAACTGATTTTGTGTTCACATTAGTCTTTGTATTCCAGAAAACCATTTCTCCACGTTGATACCATAATTCATATTCACAGCATTTTTCTACCTCTTCACTGCTGTACAGAAATAAAATAAGAAAACCACAAATTAGGTTTAAAAATATCTTTTTATAAATGGTATCCTGGGAGGAGATCTGGTTTGATGTCCCCAAAGAATATTTGATCATGTGTTTACTGTACACTCTGGATAGTGGCTTGGAAACAACTTTTACCAAAAAAGTAGTATTCATTTGGCAGTGTACAATTGAATATGTTTGCAGTACGTAACACTTTCATTTTGAGGAATTGGGACATATGTATATGATATTTTGATTATATTTCATACCCTTTCTGCCTTGACTCTATCCCCTCTCCCTTTCACTGGGCTTCTTCATACACTCAAAATGTCTGCCTCTCTTTTCTTCCATTTCTCCTTTATTTTACTCTATAATTCATATTTTGGGTTTCTCATACTAAATATAACATATGATATTGAAATTTCTGTCCTAATTATGTAACTTAACATTACATCAGATCCATACAATTTTTTTGGCAATTATTCTTCCTTCTATATACACACCACAATTTTCTCAGTGCTGATTTACCCCAGGCTTTTAACATTGAGCTACATCCCCAGCCTTATTTATTTACCATTTTAAAATAGTCTTATCAATCATTATGTTGTCCAGAATAAGAATGAATATATGATATTCCTGCCTTGTTTTCTAGAGTGCTAGGATTCCACATATGAATCATCATTTCTAGGCTATCCTGTATTTCCTTAATCAACTCATCTGTGAGTAGTTATCTAGACTGTTTCTCCAATTTAGCTTCTGTAAGTTTTGCTGCTGCAGACAAGGGTATACATGCATTACTGTAATATGATTACTTTACCTTTGGAGGGAACATACCCAGTAAAAGTGTAGCAGGATAGAATAAATTTCTATTTTTACTTTTTTGAGGAATTTCTACATACATTTCCATACATGTTATACTAAATGACATCTCAATGAACTTTACAGAATGATGCTTTCTAATATTTTGAAACATGAATAAACTGAATACTTTGGAGGACTGCTTGAAACAACTGTTATCAAAACAGTGGCATTCATTTGAATTTTCACTACGTGCATAAAGATTAGCAATTCTGCAAATAGTAAAGGTATATGTCACATTTAAATACATACAGCATTCCTTATATAATGTTTCACATGAATGTGGCCCTTTCCTTCCCTTCCCTTCCCTTCCCTTCCCTTTCCTTTCCTTTCCTTTCCTTTCAAAAAAGGGTTTCACTAAGAAGTTCAGGCTGGCCTTGAACTCAGACCAATCCTCGATTCTCCTGCCTTAGCCTCCTGAGCACTGGGATTACAGACATAAGCCACCACACTGGGCTATGAATGTGCTCTTTTGAAAATACATGTATATATATTTAGGTATCTTGAAATTGGCTTTCAGTCTAAACACAAAATTTGTTTTATATACTCCTCTACTCAGTCAATGTCTAAATCAAATCCGATACTAAATTTTTATAATCTTGATGATGGAAAATAATGTTTATTCTTTTACAGTAGATAATGTTGCTTGTGTCCCTACATTTCAGATACTGTAATATTACAAACATGCACCTATCAGATTATAGGTACTCAACATGTATGCATCTTTGGAGAAATATTGTGAGATTAAAGAAATTGGAACATGGTCTCATTTGTATACTTTGCTTGGTTTTCATATTTTTGATTAAGAAACATTCTTTTTGTGAGTGAAAATTACCTTAGATTTCTCCTGCAATTTTCGTATTCATCTTCAACTTTCTCATCATCCCAGGTTTTTCCTAAAGTGTAGAAAGAGAAATGTAATGATGAGTTAGTATATATATATACATTTTTTTTTTCCAGTACCAGGGATTGAACGTCATGACCTTGCACTTGCTAGGCAGGCACTTAGGCCACTGAGCTAGATCCCCAGCCCTGATGAGTTAGTATATTACATAAAAATTCAGAGATTCCAGTTAGATTCACAGTATAATGTGGCCATGCCTGGAAGAGTCATCAAGTATTTCCATATTCTAATAAAGTAAAGTGCACTGAAAAGCAATAACCAATGCTCTTTGATTATGTGAGAAAATGATATTTTCCTTACCTATAGCAGTCACATTCCTAAAGATTTCACACATTACATCTTTGTAGAGCTTCTTTTGGGATAAGTCCAACAAAGCCCACTCCTCTATAGTGAAGTTCACAGCTACATCCTCAAAGGACACTGCCTCCTAAATCATCAGACATAGATATCCAGGGAGAACAGTGAGACACACAACATGAAATATTTCAATCACTTATAAAAGCTGAAATGAGGTTGAGTCCTCCAAATTTTTACTTCAAGTCTTGGTCATCAAACACTTATTCTCCATTTACATGTGTACTTCCTACAGAAATTTTAATGCAAGATTAGACTTCATTACTAAAGCAACAGCAGAATGGGAACACTGGTTCTCCTGACAGTTAACCTCAGCTTTATTTGAACACTCTCTCTAAAACATGCTTCATACAGGGATCCTACGAGATCAACATTCAACAAAAAACCTAATGTAGAAAAATATCTAATGAACTGCTCTCACAGATCATACAATACATCTTTTTTTATCACCTTATTATTTACTGAATTGAACTCTTTCTTCTCTCATTATATTTACACAGCATTTTGAAACTTGCATATAGGAGAGATATGGGGAATAATATGATCAAACTATAAATTACATATAGTGAACACCAATATATGGCAAATGTATCTTGCAGTAATAATAAAGGAAAAACTGAAGAAAAAATGGATACTTCAAATCACACCTTTGATTTATCTAAGAAAATTATAATTGGTCAGTAAAACAAATTTTTACAATGTTCAATGATTAGTAATGAGGTGACAGCACTTTTATTATACAAGAAAGAGAATCAAAATGTAATATATAAGGCACTGTTCTATTAGAATGACAAATCACATAAAAGGAAGAGAGTTTTCAGTGGGCTCACATGGAAATAACACTGATTGATGATAAAGCTTATTGTACAAAGTGGCAGAAATCACCATCTGTTTAACACAAGGGTCAGAGACAAATAGGTATATACATTGAAACATGCACTTTATTCTTCGTAGTCCATGTAAAACAACTAAGTTACATCTTGAAATGGAAAAAACAAACTTGAATAACTGGAGAATTCATAGTCAAGTATCTTTTGGATGTGAAAAAAAAAGGGTTTCCTCAGAAGAAAAGCATGAAACCATAAGACTCAGAGGGAGAAATTGATACCTATGTAAATTACAACAGGTAATAGGGACAAGTATAAAAAAAAATTTGCTCTGTACACAAAAGAATCTGTGTACTGGATAAAAATCAACAAACAAGAAAAATGAACAGAATATATACAAATGAAGGAAAAACACCAACTATGAACAAGATTCATGACCTTGGTTGAGGATATAGTAAAAGGAAATGAAATGGTGGAAAGATAAAAATAGCATATGGTTTTATGAAAGAATAAAAGATCAAATGATACACTCCACAACCACATCCTCTACTTCAGAGTACAGCAAAATCTTAACAGTATCAGTGATTTTATTCCAATGTCAAGAAAATATATTGTGTTATCGTTTCTGGAGAAGAACGTGACTCTTTTCACATCTATAAAAAGTAAGTTTGAAAAAGCTTCAAAGATGTGGCCACTACAATGGATAAGAAAGCGCTTTGCCCCTGATTTGGATATGAGCCCATGTGAAACAGTAAGACAAAGAAACCACCTATAATGCTTTTCTATACAATTTCTATATACTCACATGTTGAACATTTCAAGGGGGCAAAAGTAAAAGAATATACATGGTAAATTTCAAAAAATAGTAAAATAAATATGACAATTTTATCCATGGGGAAGAAAAGGATGAGTCTAATAAGGTTTCACCTGGGTATTGTTAACCATTGCCCAAGGACCAGTTCAAAAACTTTCTGAAAGTTCCCATGGTATTTATATTTGTGCTACTGTTAAAAATCACAAAAACATTTTTGAGAATAAAATATATTGAAAAATACTTAAAATTACTACATGGAAAAAAATTAATTTTTAGAAGCTTGCTCACATTCTAACATGGAAAAAATGAGAGATAATTTACAGACTGGGCAGTGTAAACACAACAAAACAACCGCAAACAACAGACATCCACATACCCAAGAAGCAGTGGTCAGACTGCATACTGCCCATTAGGATTAGATTAGAAAGTAAGAAAAAAGATAGAAGCCAGGGAGCTTAAGAGCACATGGAATCTGATAGGGCCCCACTCCATGAACTAAACCAGCCAGGGAGTGTCAGAGCACTACACGGGGCCTGGTAGAGATCTGCCCAGCCAACTCCACCCAGCCAAGGAGCCTTGGTGCCTGCACAGGGCCTGGTGAAGTCCTATCCTGTGACCTCAACCAGCCGAGAAGTTTTGGAGCACTGTGCAGAGTCTGGTAGGGACCCGCACCATGATCCCAAGCAGCCAGGGAGTGTCGGAGCACCATGCCTGGAAGAGGTCTGCCCAACAAATTCTACCTATGCTGGGAGCATGAGTGCATCATGCAGGACCTTGGAAAGACCCAACTGACTACCCAACTCAGCCAGGGAGTCCCACTCCACTACAGATAGCCAACACCAATTCAGGAAGCAACTGGGACTTTCATTCAGCTACCCTGGAGGAATACAGGAAACTCAAAAACCAAGGAGCAAATTTCAGTCTCAAACCTCTAGCCCATTCCAGACAAGTTCAGGAGATGTGAACATAGAAGAAAGTGTAAGTCACACACCTGAAATTTCTGAAATGATAGCAACTGAAGTAAAGAAAAAACTCCATGATGTTGTAAAGGAAATCAGATCTGAAATAATCTCCCAGATAAAACAAGAAATAAATGCAATGAAAGAAATGCTGATCACATCTAAAGACATAGTTAAAAAAAAATAGAGGAGCACTGGAAAAAGATGAAACCCTTGAATGAACAATACAGGGAAGAATTAGAACGCATACAACAGATTAAATGTAAATACAACTAACCGGAACCTATGAGATACAATGAAAGCAATCCTCAGAGGGAAATTTATTTTGGTGATTTCACACATCAGGAAAATGGAATGAATGCAAATAACCTAATGCTGCACCTCAAACATCTGGAAAAAGAAAAGTCAAGACCAAATCCCAGAGAAGGGAGGAAATTATAAACATCAGAGGAGAAATTAATGCAACCAAGACTAAGAAAACAATACAAAGAATTAACAAATCAAAGAGTTGGTTCTTTGAAAAAAAAATTGATAAGCCCCTAGCCAACCTTAGGGAAAAATGGAAAGAAAAAGCTCAAATTCATGCAATAAGGAATGAAAAAGGTGAAATCACTACAGACCCTGTGGAAATACAGAAGATCATCAATACTCACTTTGAAAACCTTTACTCTCATATGTTCAATAACACAGAAGAAATGGACAGATTCCTAGAGAAGTATGAATTACCCAAGCTGGATCAAGAAGATGTAAAACTGCTGAATGACCCAATTTCATTAAATGAAATTGAAAATGTAACCAAAGCTTACCAACGAAAAAAGCCCAGGTCCTCATAGATTCATGACTGAATTCTACAAGAAATTTAGGGACGACTTAATGCCAACACTCCTCAAACTTTTCAATGAAATTGAAAGGGAAACAAGTCTCCCTAACCCATTCCTGGAAGCAAGTATTACCCTGACACCAAAACCAAAGAAAGACCCAACCAAAAAAGAACTACAGGCCAATCTTCCTAATGAACATAGATGTAAAAATCCTCAATAAAACACTGACAAACAGAATGCAGCAAATCATCAAGATTATACACCATGACCAAGTGGAATTCATCCCAGGAATGCAGGGATGGTTGAAAATACACAAATAAATAAACATAATACACCATATCAACAGAGTCAAAGACAAAAATCACATGATCATCTCAACAGATGCAGAAAAAGCTTTTGACAAGATGCAACACTCATTCATGATAAAAAACACTATGGAAAATCAGAATAGATGGTCTTTCCTCAATATGATAAAAGCCATGTAAGAAAAACCAATAGCCAACATCTTACCAAATAGACAAAACCTGAAAATGTTCAACCTAAAATTAGGAACAAGACAAGGATGCCCATTATCATCACTCCTATCCAATACAGTTCTGGAAACATTAGGTAGAGCAATTAGAAAAGAGAGAAATAAAAGGAATAAGGATAGGAACGGAAAGGATAGGAAAGGAAGAAGTTAAATTACCGGTATTTAAAGATGACATGATACTCTACATAGAAGACTCGCAAGACTCCATTAAAAGACTTCTGTATCTAATAACCAAATTCAGTAATGCAGCTGGATACAAGGTCAACACTCAAAACTCAATAGCATTTCTGTACATAAACAACAAACTCACTGAGAGAGAAATAAGGGAAACCATACGCTTCACAATAGCATTGAAAAAATGAAATACTTAGGAATCAATTTAACAAAGGAAGTAAAAGATCTATACATTGAAAATTATAGTACTCTGAAAAAAGAAATTGAGGATTTCAGAAAATGGAAATACATTCCTTATTCATGGGTAGGAAGTACAAACATTATGAAAATGGCCATACTCCCAAAATTATTATACAGATTTAATGCAATTCCAATCAAAATACCATTAACACACCTTGCAGATCTAGAGACATCATTCCTAAAATCCATCTGGAACCAGAAGAGACCTAGAATAGCAAAGGCAATTCTGGGCAACAAAGGCAAGACAGGAGGCATCACAATCTCTGATTTGAAGTTCTACTACAAAGCTACTGTGATAAAATCATCATGGTACTCGCAAGAAAACAGACCTTGAAGATCAATGAAGTAGATTTGAAGATACAACCACAACTACAAACACACTCAACCACCTTATCTTTGACAAAGGGGCCAAACAAGTTCACTAGAAGAAAAGACAGCCTCTTTAACAAGTGGTGCTGGAAAAACTGGCTTTCCAAATTCCAAAAAGGAAAACTAGACCAACTATCACCATGCATTAAACTAAAGTCAAAATGGGTTAAAGATCTAAATATTAAAACAGAAACACTAAACCTGCTGGGAGACAAAGCAGGTAGAAATCTTGAAAACATAGAGGTAGGTAGAGAGTTCATGAACAAAAATCAAACTGCATGGGAAATACTTCCCAGAATCAACAACTGGGATCTCATCCTTTTAAAAATTTTTTGCATGTCAAAAGAAATCTCCAACACAGTGAAAAGAAAATCCATGAATTGGGAAAAAAAGTCTTAGTCAACTGTCCTTCAGACAAAGGACTCCTAACCAGAACACAGAAGAATTAAAAAAAAATTAGGCCTCCAAAATTCAAAGACTCAATCCAAAAATGGACATCTGAGATGAATATGCACTTCTCAGGTGAAGAAACACATACAGCAAAAAAAGTATGAAAAATGTTCAACCTCATAGACCATTCAAGAAATGCAAATTACTCCAGAAAGAATGACTAATATCAAGAAATCAACCAATAACAAATGCTGGAGGGGCTGTGGGGAACAGGAATCCTTCTCCATTGTTGGTAGGAGTGCAGACTGGTCAAACCACTGTGGAAATCAGTATGGAGATTCCTCAGAAAACTAGGATTGGGGATCTCATTCAACCCAGCTATTCCCCTTGTGGGTATTTTCCCAGAATGATTAAAAACATTATACCCCAGTGATAAATGTGCACCCATGTTTATAGCAGCACAATTTGTAACAGTTAAATCTTGGAAATAACCCCAATTCCCAACTGAAGAATGGATAAAATAGATGTGATGTTTTTATACAATGGAATACTACTCAGTTATAAATAAGGATAACCTTCAGGCTTTTATAGATAAATAGAGGCAACTAGAGACCATACTCATAAGTGAAATAAATCAGACTCACTTGTGTAAACATCGCATTGTCTACCTCATGTAAGAAACCGAAAGATTAAATAAGATCCAAAAGGTACCACAGACATTGTGAAAGAGAATGAAACTGCAAAATGAAACAACAATTGGGATGGGGACAAAGAGAAAAGAAGAAAGATTAAAAATATATATATATATATATAATGGTTTGTGTCTAGGTGCCCCCCCCAAGCCTCAGGCAGTCATAGAGGCAGCTGAATTTAGCATTTGTGATTGGTTCATTGTCTAGCATTGAGATTAGCGGTGTGAGTGCTGCACCCAACCAGGGGCGAAGCCAGCATACAATATAAGGGAGGGAAGAAGGCATGTTTTGCCCCTCCTCTTTCGCCTTTTTGCTCTTGTTGCTTGTGGGCCACTATGAACCACTGTCCCTCAGCCATGCCACCCTGCCTTGGAGGCAGCTGAGTTTGGACTGAAACCTCCAAAAACTGTAAGAAACAAACCTTTTCCTCCTTCATGTTGGGTGTCAGGTATTTTGTTTCGACAACAAAAGAAAAGTAACCAAGACTATATATGTGTGTGTGTGTGTGTGTATATATATACATATATGCACGTGCACACACACACACACACACACACACACACACACACAAGTTAAGTGTATTATTGATTCTATTAGTTTAGGGAAAGAAACGGTGATTGCTTGTATAGCTTGATCTATTTTGCATGCTTGTATGTTCCAATCTGAACAACTGTTTTGAAGATAACAGTGTGCAAAATCATGACTATTGTTAGTTTCCTATGAGCTTGTTTTGAAATCCTGTATTTGTTCTACTGTTCTGTTTTTTATTGTTTTGTTTTCTTTTAATCTCTTTAAAATAAAACAAAACAAAAGACAGACATACAAGTTGATTAGTGACTAGACATCCTATCTATGATGTAAAGTTCTGTGCTCTCCTTGAGAGGAGTACCTTTTACATTCACATTCGTGAAGTCATGGCATAGAAAATCAAGAGGACATGCAAAGGAGTATTAGTCCCATAAGTGAGGGCTCAGGCAGATTAGAGAACTCTCAACCATGTACCAAACAGCTTGATAGAAAGAAGAAAGGAGCCTCGCCTGACAGGTATAGATGTTAACAGGGAAACACACCTTGAGAATTTACTCCTCCAGGCCGATGTTTGGGTTGTCAAAGTGCCTGTCAGATCCTAAGCTGTCAATGCCCAGGCTTTTGACCACATTATCTTTAAATAGGACACAAGGAGAATTTGTATTCAGGGTTAAATATTGCCACTAAAAATCAAAGAGTGAACACATACACTTCCATTTTTTAATTCATCTGGAAAGACACAGAAGGAATGTTTTTTTCTCAATAGCAAAAAAAGCAACCTAACTAAAACTCAGCAACCCTTGAAGACTAAATGGGAGATTGACCAAGGAGGCAGTCTGGCAGAAATGTAAATTACTCTGAAGAAATCCAGTAACAGAACAAGGGTAGAAATATGTTAATTGTCCTTACAAACAAGGATAGGAGAACTTTGAGAGGTACAAACTCTTGGGGCCAGATTTTAGACATCCTACAACTTTGTTCATTTTACCTCCACCAACACTGTCAGGTTCTCAGTGATAATGAGAGAAAAACTGCTTCATGGTTCTGAGAGTGGAATGGGGAGACCAAAACCATTTTGAAATTTCTAGTTTTTAAATAAGTTCTAAGTAGGGGAAAAGCGAACTTCTCTAAAGTCTAAACCACTATGATATTTGTATACCCAAATTCCTGGCAGCAAATGAAGTACCTGATTTCAACCACTCCAATCTATCTCCCTCTGCACTGAAAAAGGAGGAAGGTATGATTTTGACTTTTATGTCATTAGACTTATCAAATGATCTCTGATGCAGAACTAATAACAATAGCAAAAATGGTCAAATAATGCAGAAAAGGGGGACGTATGGCTCTAAAATGAAAAAAATGAACTGAGGAACACATATGTGAAAAAGTTTAGTAAATTTTCCACATAAAGATCATCACATTGGGCAGGGTGGCACATGTCTGTAATCCCAGCACTTGGAAGGCTGAGGCAAGAGGATCACCGTGAGTTCAAGGCCAGCCTGGGCAACAGAAGTGAGCTCAATGACAGCCTGCACTACATAGTAAAGTCTGCACCATAAATAAAATAAATAAATAAATAAATAAATGCCATCAGGCAACTTTCTAAAGTATGGGGAAATAGGTAGAGGCAATCAAAGGAAAAGATCCAAAGTACTTCAGGAAAAGGCTGTTTGTATAAAGTAACATCAACAAAGATTTAGACATTATCGAAGAGATCAGACAGAAGTTATGAAAATACAAAAATTCTTAAAATAAGTCTATTGCCATACATTTTATGTGTATTTACCAAGAAATTATGTTCAAATGGATAACATCAACAATCTATTTGGTTATCAGAGGTACTAATACACAGAATGAATTAAATACACTGTACATGACATGGGAAGTACTTGTAAATACACTATAGTCCATGAATGTCTCTGAAACCACAGTGGCTTTAGGGACTGTATCTCTTCCCCAGCCCCTCCTCTCAGAATCTATTTCTGACCTATGCTTCTTGCCTCTCAGAAGGTGGGCATTTAATTTTCCATGCTATTCCACTATGGCATTTCTTTGGAGCCAGAAGAACTTGAGCTAATAACCTTAAAATTTTGAGCCAATGTAACAGTTTTCTTCTGTTAAGTACGTGATACATATTGTCAAATTAACAACAACAAAAATACAATTTGCTGTATGTGTCTGACCTAAACAAAGCACCTAAATGAATTTTCTCAAGAATTCCTATCATAGATATTCTCTGAATGCTGTATGGTCTGATGACAGCATCATTTCTGTGTAAAAACCAAGCATTTCCCAGAAAAAAAGCCTTATGGAATCCAGTCACAACTACAGAAAACACACACCACAAAATCTATGTGCACATGGGTTACTTGTTTTCCAGCACTATGCAGCCTGTCATGGTCAATAGCCCTTCTATAGCTGTTCTATGTACATAAATGCTACAGTAAGGGAGTTTTGCAGGCCAAGATAAGAGAAGGGGGAACTATGATGCCATTCCTTTGCTTTTTAACATGAGTCTCAGCTTAAAGTCACTGGCCTTAAGTTCCTGTTACCAAGTTCATGTTCTTTGTCTACTTCTCCTCAACATTGAGAAGTTAAATGAGACAAAGATACTAAATCCAAATGTTACAGTACTAAATAAGAAGAAATCTTGCTTTTCTTCTGAATTTACAAAGGAAGTAGAGAATAAAATTCTAAGATACTGCATATGGATTTAAAACTTGTGAATAATTATTTCCTATTAGAATACAGAGCTGTGGACTGCAACTCAGTAGTAGAGTGCTTGCCCAGCATGCATGAGGCCCTGGGTCTATTACCTCACACAGGAAGGAAAAAACAAAGATGCCAGAAAACTAACACTTATATGACAAAATGTACAGATCAACTAATCAAATGAGAATTATCCACTATTTTCCTGTGCAGTAGTGGTTTACTCACTATTCTAGTTCAATACTGCTCTGTGCCTACAAATTGACATTTTGTTTACATTTTCAAATTCACCTCTTGATTTCACTGACCAAGGAACTTATTTCTACAATAAATTCTAAGCATCTTAGAAGTTCCTCTTCATTTCAAAAAGTGTAGCACCCTAAAGAATTGTTCTGTGCCTGAAAATTAATGCTTTGTTTACATTTTTAAAATCACCTCTTGACACCCAGGCAAATTGGGAAGAGACTCAGCCAGAAGACAAGGCACACCTCCCCATGAATCAGGCTCTGTCATGCAGATCCGGAGGAGGTTCAGCAAGAAGACAAAGCATGCCTTTCCATGAACCAGGCTATGCCATGTGGATCGGGAAGAGACTCAGCAAGAAGAGAAAGCATATCTTCCTGTGAACCAGGCTATGCCATGTGGATCTGGAAGAGACACAGCCAGAAGACAAGGCATGCCTTCTCATGAACCAGGCTCTGCTGTGCAGATCGGGAAGAGACTCAACAAGAAGACAAAGTGTATCTTCCCGTGAACCAGGCTATGCCATGTGGATCTGGAAGAGACTCAGCCAGAAGACAAGGCACACCTTCCCATGAACCAGGATCCGCTGTGCGGATCAGGAAGAGACTCAGCCAGAAGACAAAGCATATCTTCCTGTGAACCTAGCTATGCCATGTGGATCTGGAAAAAGACTCAGCCAGAAGACAGGCATGCCTTTGCGTGAGCCAGGCTCTGCTGTGTGGATCTGGAAGAGACTCAGCAAGAAGACAAAGCATGCTTTCCTGTGAACCAGGCTCTGATGTGCAGATCGGGAAGACTCAGCAAGAAGACAAAGCACATCCTCCCGTGAACCGGGCTATGCCATGTGGATCTGGAAGAGATTCAGCAAGAAGGCAAAGCACAACTTTACACAAGCCAGCCAGTGCGTGGGTTGGGAAACCAGAAGTGCGTTACCTTCTCCCACCCCATGGTAAGCAACTGGTTGATTTGGAGGACTTAGGGTGAGATGATAGCAATTGAGGTGAAAGGAATAGCTTGATGCTTGTATTGTTTGGTTGATTTTGCAGGCCTGGGGCTGGTGATCTGGGCATCTACTTGGAGGGGGCGAGTGTGCAGTATGGCAAATGGGGGGGGGATTTCCTCCTACCTTGTTTTTGAAATCCAATGTTTTGCTCCATTTTACTGTTTTGTTTTATTCCTGTGTCTGGTAACCTGAGAAACTATTTTGAAGATAAAAAGTGCAGCAACTATTTGGAAGATAACAAGGTTTCCTCACTGTTAAATTCCTATCATCTTGTTTTGAAAACCTATACAGCTATTGTTTTTTTGTTGTTACTGTTGTCAATTTGCTTTTGTTGTTGCTGTTTTTTAGGTTTGTTTGCTTCTTGATTTATCTGTTTTTTTTTTCTCTTAAAAATGAAAAAAAGTCATCCCTTGACTTCAATCACCTCCATTGACCAAGTACTGATTTGTGTAATATATGCTAAGTATTTTAGAGTTAGGCTCAGGATCCTTAACAATGAGATGTATGCAAAGAGGTAAAGAGGCAAAAACTGTTCTTACTATGTGAGGACAAAACTAGAATGAACCATCTATAACCCATGTTTTACTAGACATTTAAGCTGTGAGTACCTTGGTCTTGGATTTATCAGCATTCATAGTTGTGAAAAAAAATCCAACAGATTTCAATTGCTATTTCAATCTCAAAGATGTACCTACCCACATGGAGATATTTACCAAGTTTCTTTCCCTCACTAAATCATATAATTACTAGCATGGGTACCCAATGGAAGTTCATGCAATTGATTACTGTTTTAGTTAGTGTTATATTAAGACGAAGCCTATGAAAAAAATAAATCTTTACATGAAATTCAAACTAAAGTACCTTGGGAACATAGACACACATACACACACACACCTCTACATAATATATTCAAAACACAAAATCTTTAATAAATAGCAAACAGCATGCCATGTTTATAAAGGTAAAATATATTTAAACACCCAAAAACATAGAACATTTTCTGAACACGTCAACAGATATTCCCTGAAGACTGATATCAATTATTTCCCAAATTATATCTCCAAAGCACTTGTTTCACATTTCTGATGAATCAAGTATAAATCTGATTAAAATATTGGAATTATTTTTCAGAAATTGAAGTACAGTCAAACTCTACTACACTTACAAAAATGAGTAACTGATTGAATGTTTAGACATATTTGTAGCCATAGTCATTTTAACTTTGCTTAACTTGACAATTTTTAATTCATTTAATTGAGGGAAAATGGTCAAGAAAAATTATGAAAACTGACTTTGTTACAAGGGGATTGTTTTAAGGTTAACCGTAACATGAAGATTCTGACTTTTTAGTAGATTAATTTATTGATGATTTTGTAGGAAGAAGGTCCATGGGAATATGCTCTAGAATGTTACCCTCCTTTGCTCCATATCCCATCCTTCTTGGGTAAACTGAGAGTAACAAGGTTTCCTCATTATACCTTTATTTAATAATATTTCTGTGTTACTACAGGACTAAACAATGAAGCAGGTTGATCAACGACCAAAGCCCTTGGAACTGAACCCAAATGATCCTCTCTTCTTTTTAAATTATGCCAGTTATTTTTTTCCTAGATAACTAAAAACTGGCTTGCACTACCACTGAAGTGGATTTACATTATTTTCACACCATGTCTAGTAATTCTTCAGTGCATATAAGAATATATATATATTCTAGATTCTAAATTCAGAAAACAATTTCAACTTAAATTTTTTGTTTTCCTTTCTTTCTTAATTTTTATAATAATATGGTTGAACCCACAAGCTTATATATGCTGGGCAAGGTCTCTGCAATTAATCTACATCCCCAGCCCTCAAATCAATTTTTTTGGGGGGTAAACTCCTTAATGATAAAACATGACACTTAGACACATGTATTCATCTGCTAACAAAAATCTGATGCATCATCCATTTCTTTTTCTGAACACAAGTGTTCAACTCAGTAAATTATAGAGATAGGGTTTATTTTGGCTCACAGTATCATGACAATCAGGTCAAACTTATCAGGATTCTGCTCGATTGTCTCACATTGGTATTTCCTCATCATATTTTAAGAACAAAATATTTTGATGCTGTATCATTGCATTGATGTGGTACCAAATTTGACTCTCATTTCCATTCATGTCTTTCCACATACCTAGAATTCGCATGCTTCAATCACCTGCAGAAATCTATGCTTTTGAGCCCCATTCATTTTATGTTTTTAAGTTTATTTTGTATACTTTTTCCTTACTAATTAAATATGAAGACAGTGAAACAACATCATATTTTGTGCATATTTCTTCATTTTCAAAGAACTAAAAATTCTACTTTTCATAGAATAAAAATATCCATTTATTTGAAGCTTTTAAAACTATGCATGAAAGAGAGTATCAATTATCCATAAAGAGAAATAAGCTTGTGATAAATGCTACAATATAGTCTTCAAATGTCATGGCAAAAAAAAAAAAAGACAAGAGACAGTATTGAATTATCTGATAGGTTTTTGTCTACACGGATCTACCTAGTCATCATGGCAGAGATCCAACATGGTGAAGAGACCACAAAAAGACATCTTATCAGACTTCTTTTTCCAGTCTCCCAGACTCAAAAGAGACTCCCTGCCTCTCCTTCTCAAGCGTGGCAAAGGTCCCCCAATCCTTAGATAAAACATCACTCCTGCTTCACCATTACCGGCTAGTTTAGCACCACCCCAGCAAGTTAATAAAACAAGCCTCATCTTTGTTAGAGCAGAGAGCCTCTACTTCTTTGCAGCTCCCCCAGCTCTCCTGTGCCCTCATTAAAGACCTTTCTATACTTTATCTCTTTCTTAGCTTTTCCACACTGTCTCAGATTGAGTACCGAGAAATAATCATTATCCACTTACACAAAATGGCCAGAACATAAAATTCTACAATATAGACAATTAATTAGCAGTTCATAGAGTTTGGGAAAAGTGGAGAAATCAATGAAGGAGGCAGTTTCTTTAGGTGCTAAAGAGAATATTCTAAATAGACGATGGTGATAATTATTTATATTTTGGAATGAATGAATCAAATGTTAAGTAAATTGTACCTTAGTAAATTCCACAGAAAACAAAATATTTAGTTGATTGTAAGTGTTCAAAGAATTTGCAGAGCTATTCACAATGCAAGTAATAATGAACAAAAGGAGAAAGGCAAAAAAGTGAAAGGGAAATGAAGGAAAGAGGAGTATGGAAGCAAGAAATGAATCACGGAGGAATAAAGGATGATCTTTCCCTGTCACTGTATACTTTCCCTTTTTTGGTGGCATGTAAGATTAAAGAGAAAAGAACTCTAAATTGTCCCAAACCTTTCCTCCTACATAACAACTAAGTTAAGCCCATAAAAAATAAGCACTTGCTAATGCCAAACACAGGGAAGTCATCTTAGATGAGAAACATATACCCCATCTTTGGGCCAGATGAAATACTGGTATTTTGCCTAACTTGGAGAACACACATAAAAGCCATGTCCTGGCTTAGTGTTCTGAGCAACAGTCTCCCTAGGGAGACTGAACCTGAGACACAGTGAAAACAATTGACTTCTTGGTGAAAACAGGAGGAGCTATTTCCAAAGAATCACACTTAAGGGACCAAAACATATTTGGTCTAAGGGAGGATCTCCAACCTCCACCCCAGGTCTGGATTTTCATGCTTTTGGAGACTTTTGGTTTTTACAGGATTGTGTACAAGCAATTACCAACAGACAGATGCTGGTGCTTACTTCTCTTCAATACAGTCCTGTTCCTCAAGATTTGTCTCCCAGTTAAGCTACTCATGCACACTATTTGTCATGCCTAAAACAGCTATAAAAACCAATGCTCGTTTTATTTTTTCTTCTTTTTCTTTTTTGTTTATAATAACAAAAAAATGGGAATGTAAGGCTCAAATCAGATCTGACTCTTTCAGCCCCCAACCTGTTTGCCAATAGAGACACTATTCTCAGCAGGAAACTCAGCTTGACAGCGAGGCTGTCAGTGACAACCACAGGATGTCATCAAAAAACAAACAAACAAAAAAACAAGACAAGAACTCTTACAGGTCCCCAGACATCTAAAGACACCTAAAGATTTACATGAGATGCTTTAAGGACTTTGGCCACTGAGGTGAGACTGCCAGAAAACTTTAACCACAGATGTTTATTAAAATCCTAATATCCCTTGCCTTCTTTCAACACCAATAAAAGAGGCCTGCTTATCTTTGTTCCCTAAAAACAGCCTTTTTGCCCTCTGTCAGCCTACACCTAGGCACAATAAATTCTACGCCGTATTGTCTTTGAACAAGCCCAGTGGCCTCATCTGGTCTCTGCCTCTTGTGTTCATTTCACTGGGAATATTTTTTCTCCCAGAAATATCACTAGTTTCCTATTCATAAGATCGGTTGCTTATAAACTCTTTTATAAGAGTTTATAAGAAAGGTTATTGGGGAAATGATGAGCTCTGTCTGGTCTCCCCCTGCAAGATGTACTCCAGGAATCTACTGTCTCCACAATTTAGAACTTTTCTTAGGTAATTCACTCATTCCATTTGGGCAAGGTAAGGACTTTCATTTGGGACTTTTGGACCTACTGCAGGTCATTTGGGGCCATTGACTGATCAGCAAAGTCATTTGGGGCGAGGCTAGCTCCTTCAGCACATGTGGCAATTTGGACATATTGCAAGTCATTTTGGGGCATTGTCTGATGTGAGAGGAGATTGAGAGTTAGAAAAAAATCACTGGACTTTTGTTTGGAGTATTTGTTCCCTTTGGTTTGTTTTGTATTCTTTCCTTTGTTTTTATTTATTTTATTATTGTCTTTTTATAACCAACTTTATTGTGGGATGGGCAACAGGGTTTTAGTAACATTTAGAATTATGTAAGCTTTTTGAGGCTTCAAATGGTGAGGCTTCTTTACTTGCTAATACAGACTTCAAAGTTCTGAACTATTTGTTGGCAAAAAAAATGTGCATTAAGACATTGTAAGAGGACAGAGACACTCATGGTTTGCTTGAGGAGCTCTGTTGTAAACTGTTCGGGAATAAAACTGCTTGTGCTACTTTGCAGCTCCCTAGAAAAGCTTTGTTTACCTGTGACTTAGACAAAAGGCCATCTATATGTAAACATTTAAACAATGGAAAAAGGTCTTAAATCTTGTGGCAAGAAATTTAAATTGACAAAGACCTATAATTAATAAAGACAGAAAAAAGACAGCTTTAAAAAACTGAAACCCGTAACAACTAGGCAAGCAATCTCCTTTGGATGTATATTTCTTACCTTGCTACAAACAGGAAATCTTCCTTTATACAATGAAATTTAAGGTTACATATTACTTAGGACTGTAAAAAGGAAAATCATGCCAATAATATAACTTTTCAAAATCTGGTAAATAGCTTTAGACTTAGACTTGTTTTATATGTGTTCACATAAATGTCTGTATTATGTGTCACATCTATGTATATACCTGTGTTTGTATTTCATTTAGGTGGTACCAGATTAATTTAAAAATAAGAGCACTCAGTAATTATGAAAGCATAAACCTAACATGACTTAAAGAAATGTTTTAAAATATATAACAAAGGTGTCCTTTACTGTTAACATACATTTTCCCAGTGTTAGCCAATCAGAATTATATTGTAGGTGAAGCATGAAGGAAACGTAATTAAACTTTTTGAATTTGCTAGAATTTTAAAGTCTTGGGACTCAAAGTCATTTCAACTTTGAGGTATGTAGATGTACATATTGATATAGTACTAAACAGGCATTATTTTATTTACAAATTTAAATAGTTTGACTTTAATGAAAATGTTATTTAGTAATAGTCAATACACAGGCTGCTTGTAATAGTAGCACAAGGGGTTCTAAGAGGCATTATTTTGGTAAACATTTGTTTAAAAAGTTATAGCTCATAGCAAAAAGAATAACTTTTAAATCTATAATAAAAAATGCAATTCATGCTTTTAACGAGTAGCAAGTAAAGGCTCAGATCTGCCTATTTTCCATCCTTTTAATGGTCTCTATGTCATGACTGCATCAGTTTTCAGTATTGGTTTCTTTCAAAATGTTATTGGGACTGCTTTCTTAAACATGAATGGTTAAACAAGACTAGCAACCTATTTTAGTTGGGTAACTGATGTGCCTTATGGCATATGACAGTACAGAAATGAAAGCGATTAAGTTTCTGTTTATTGGATAATGCCTGATAAAAATTTGACAGTGGACAATAGGTAAGTTAGACTAATAGCCATTCTAAATCTCTTTTACTGCACATATTTGGCAATAAGTGTTTAAAACGCTGATTCCAATTGTCTGTCACATTCTTACTGGGATGCATTCTAAATGACCATCACCTGAGAAAACTACCTCGGCATCAAGGGACAAGGTTGCAGTTGATTACTTGACAATGCTTTCAGAAAAGAAAAAGAAAAAGAAAAAGAAAAAGGAAAAGGAAAAGGAAAAGGAAAAGGAAAAGGAAAAAGACAAGACATTCAGAGACATAGGGGAAAAGTTGCAAGCATCAAAGTTTCACCCCTGTGTCAACACTACCAAAATAAGTAGTTACAGAGGCTGTAGGAGGGTTCCTATACATGACTGTCTAAAAGCAAAATGTCCTTGTAGCAGGTATAATGGTCACATATCTCCTGATTTTGGCTTTCTGTTATATTTAACTTCACAATTTTTGGCGAGCTGCTTTTTCAAGGAGAAACATCAGGCTTCTCTTTGCTCATGATTCAGCTACTTTTGATGAAATCAACATGCCAATCCAACATGAGACAGCCAGGCAGATGATGTGCCACCTCAAGGAACTCAAGATTGAGGGCTGAAATAAGCAAGAAGAAAACTGTAGCTGGCACTGAAAAACAAAAGTTTAAAAGTTAGTGTTTTAGCTAGGTGTGGTGGTGCATACCTGTAAACCCAGCACTCTGGAGGCTGAGGCAGGATGATGGCCAAAAGTTTGAGGTCAGCCTGGAATACACAGTGAATTCAAGGCAGCCTGGACTACATGGCAAGACTCTGTCTCAAAACAAAACAAAACAAAACAAAACAAAACAAAACAAAACAAAACAAAACTTTAGTGTTTTTCCTTTAGGACAAGTGGCTTCCTCAGGCCAACATCATTAATAGCTTCCCCTACCTCTACTCAGCCCAAATAAATAAACAAAATATTCAGATACTTATACCAGGAAGCCTAGAGTCCAGTTTTCTTTCCACTATAAAGAAAACAATGAGCTGAAGATGGCTAGAAGTGGCAAACCAAGTATGAAGATTTGCGTTATCTCTCTATGCTCCCTCTCCCTGAAATTCTTCACTGCAGACGACACTTGCCCACCTGTAAGTGGAGAGGTTGTGATTTGAGGTAAATGAGTTCCTCAACTTCTTAGGAGCTAGTTTTGAATAAATCTTTTTACCTTTTTACCCAAATATATGGCCTCTTTTGATTTAGTCAGTGGCAATCAAAGGAATCTGAGCTTATGAGTCTGTCACGGGTAATTGTTCAATAATTCTATGTTATTGAAGAACTTTTTTGTGTATTACTGTTTTCTCTTTCCTCATCTATTTAATAATAATGTTCTGAGCATTCACTATGGTGACAGAGTAAAATGGGACCAGTACATTAAGTTCTTAAGCCAGAATTTAGTAACAAATTAAGATTTTTTTAAACATTGACTACAAGAAAGTACACACATTTGGTGACACTGCAGTCAGACATGGATAAGCACGATTTTCATAGTGTGCATGTTCTAAGTAACGTATATTTGAACTGAATTGTTATATAAAGTATTTATTTTGATAGTGTTTGTTGCTTAAATCATCTTTGAAAGATGTATCAGTTTACGTTTATTTTCAATTTGTATTATTGATGCTCACTCCAGACATCTTATTTTCTATTCTCTAAGAAATGAATGAAGATCAACAAGACAAGGCTAACAGCAAAAGTCACAATGAAAAATGAGAAATATTTATAAAGACCATGTAAATTATTTTAATTTCTAAGAAAGAGCTACTAAATGACACATGCTGGGCATCAAATTTTGATTCTGTTTTATCAGCAACTGGAATGCTGTAATTACATATGCATACCATTACATCTAATGAATCAAGGATATTATAAGAGAAAAAAAGTATAGTTAAACTGTCATTTAATGAACTTTAGAGTAGACATATAAATTCTTAGAGATATGTAATATTTCAAACATGGTGTATGAAGAAGAATGCTAGAGAATCCAACGAGATGGCAAGCAACTGAAATGACCATCAAAAAACTTCCCTTTGTAAATTTATCTCCCAATGGGATAACAAGCATTTCATTGAAACTTTAAGATACTGATCAAAATGTGATAGGTTTATATACCAATCATGCAAGATAAGTATATGTGTTATGTTTATAATACATACAGTAATACAACCATTATCTTAAAAATTATATACTCAGCTGAGCATGGTCTCATACATCTGTAATTTAAAAAAAAGTTTAGCAAGCTGAGTGTGGTGGTGCACGCCTGTGATCTCAGCACTTGGAAACCTGAAGCAAAAAGATTGCCATAAATTCAAGGTCAGCCTGGGCTACACAGTGAGACTCTGCTTCAAAAAAAAAAAAATTGAGAAACATCTGCAACTAATTTCATCAGATTAATGCAATCTTCACCTAAAGCCAGGCAACATGTTTACTAGAAAAGGAAATTATAGATCCATTATATGTATGCTTGTAGATTTTCAAATCTAGTATAAAACATTACCTAGTTAAATATAAGGGTTTATTAGAAAATAGATTCTCATCCTGGCACATAGCTAAGTGGTAGCATGAATTCCTAGCCTGTGTGATGCCATAGGCTCAATCTGCAGTGAAAAGCACACACACACACACACACACACACACACACATTTACACACACGGCCACTTAATAAGTGAATTTTTTTTTATTTTATCCAAGATAAGGATGATTCAGCATCAGAAACCTAAATGAACAAACCTCATGTGATTATTTTGTTCCTGGCATAAACATATTTTTAAAATCTTAAACTATATACACACAGACATATACATATATTTAAATCTTAATTTCTATTATTTATTAAATTTCTCTAATTTAAAAAAAATCAAGAGATCAACAACTAGATACAATATGCATACCATGAAATTAATATATGGGACACTGAATGGTGATTATATGAACTATTTTAGGATCATAAATGTCAAGGATATTCCGTGTCTCCACTGTTCTGTCACATGAAACCAAAATTTGTGTGGTATTATAAAGGAAGAAAGAAAAAAGTGATACAAAGTGTGAAATGGAAGAATGAAAATCGCTATCCATAAATGATAAAATTATCAAGAAGTAACATTTTAGAATAATGACAAGAACACCTATGGTGTCAGAGACAAGCAATTGGGAAAAAATTACAGTGTTTCTCATAGTTTTATTACTCACTAAAATTATGCCAATACAATAAGGCTAAGTGACTCCCAATCAGAATACATACTACAATGAAATAGTACCCAAATCTTTTTCTCAAGATCAGTATACACTCAATAACTATAAAGAAATCAGAAGATCTTTTGTTTAGGTTTGTCTGAGAATAACTTTTTAATTTACTATAAATTAAATAGAAAAATGTTATTAACAGAGCCAAAAGTGCAAGAATATACCTATGACATGTGAATATGCTGAATATTTTAGGGAAGCAACTACTTCATTTTAAAACTGCATTTAATTAGAAGTTTGAAGTTGTATCAGTTTTTGCAACCATTTTTAATGTCTTTAAAGCCTTTAAAGGACATAATGGATATTCTGCTTCTTCTTTCAATCTATGCCAACAGTTTGTTTTACAGAAGAAATTTTTCTCATATATCATTGAAAATGAGGGATTCTATTAACAACTAGAAATACTGACACCCTGGCAAGCATTTATATATCTATCTCTGTAAAATATTACCAAGAAATTCTTTAAAAATCAACATATTAAAACATACTACACACAATTAAAATTTTATAGCCACACATGTTGGCATATATGAGACTGAGGTAGGGAGATAACCACAAGTTCAAGGACAGCGTGAGCTACAGAATGAGCTCAGAGTCTACCTGAACTACAGAGCAAGATCAAGTCTCAAAAACCCAAAAGAAAAAAATTGGAGTAAATGATCTGCAGATATAAAGAATAATGTAAAAACTTATATTTGATAATGTGGTATACTATAAATATTTCAATGTACATCACATCTTTAGTACTACTATATTTATAATACCAGTGAACCAACTATTAATGTAACAAAAATCTTCTATAATCCCTTCTGAAAATCCCTTCTGAAAAACACAGGGCAGGATATTATTTTTCAAATCTCGATCAAAATAAAGATGAGAAGCATCCTTTTCCATATTTTGCAACACACTAGAAAGTTACAGAGTCATTTAAGTCTGAACATTAGACAACATGTAGACACACTAAGTTTATAAGAAATATCAAGAAATACTAAGCCAGGTGTAGTGGCACACACCTATATTCCCAGTACTTGGGAAGTTGAGGCAGGAGGATCACCATGAGGTCGAGGCCAGGCTGGGCTACTCAGTGAGTTTAGGCCAGCCTGGATTACATAGCGAATTCAAGGCCAGCCTAGAGTACATAGTGAGACCATATCTCAAAAGAACAAAAATAAAACAAAACAAACACTTTCTGCTTTGTTCTAAACTGAGATTTTCTAAGACTGGCAATACAAATCAAGAGAAAGAGGTATCATCCATTTTTCAAAAAATCACCCATTTAGGGTGGTAATTTTTACATCTTATGGGCCAGGTAAACCTGATTTTTGTATCACAAACATTCAAAGGTCCACTCTAGACAGATATACAACAACAATATGAAATACAAAAATGTGAAACCTAGAAGAAGGTATAAAAAATGACTTTCTGATCTAGGAATGGAGAACACTTCATATATAAATTTGTAAAGCCACAAATGTTAAGGTGATATTGAAAAGAAAAAACAAGAGTAAAAGCTAGGACTTCTGTTCTGCTATAAAAATTCTTGATGAAATTAATGTGCAGATAAAAAAATCAAAGAATGTATTTTCAGCCTCTGTAAGTAACTAAGAAATATATAGATAAGAATTAATTAAAAAGTATCCTCATCACAAATATGAACACATAATATATGCTGATAATTTACACAAGGGCTTACACAGGAAACAGAAAAATGAAGATATAAAAGGAGCTATAAAAGACAGGAAAAAATGGAGCTGAATCTCAATTCATATCCATAAAAGTCATCGAGGTAGAATATGCTGGCATTGGTGGTTATAAGAAATAGAAATTATTACCTATTGGTGGTAATAGTATGGATAGTACATACTAGATTTCAACTGGATATGGACTCCATGCACTAGCATACATACTTCTGAGCATATATGGCATTCTCTCAAATCTGTTTCTAGGGCAGTAAGAAAGAATGTGTCCTGTGGCACTTACATCATAGACAGAACTTGAAAAGCCTGCTTTCTCATAACTGTGGAAAAGCCAAATAAGGTGTTACATTATATCCACATGTTTTCTGAAGTATGAAATCACAAGTGGTTGAAATTTTATGACTTAGCAGGCTCAGCAGACACAAACTCCTGAATGATATGCTACCTTACGGCAAAAATGTTTTCCCGAGAGCTGCCATCTTTCTACCTCTGTACCCCAAACCCAAGCTAAGT
>RJWT010005038.1:0-31821 GCA_004365215.1 Cuniculus paca
GGTGGAGCGAGGGAGCTGTAGTCTCCAAGGTCCTGTCCCATGACCTACTCCTTTCAACTTGGCCCCACTTCCTACATTTCCATTATATCCCAACAATACCATCAAGTTCTGATCCTTCAATGAATTCATCCACAGAGGATCCAATCACCTTTCTAAAGGCACTGCTCTGAATACATGAGACTTTTGGGGACATTTTAGATCTAGTAAGCATCACACATTTAATAGAAGTATAAGTTACTGAACATTTAAAGTAAATCTTTGAAAACATTGAAAATAATGCTAGGAGGAACGTTTCATAGCCCTTTCATTTTTTCTTGCTTTATTGTGAATGAAATTCTGCTCATTCAAGGATCTAAGTCAACAAAAGAACAAGTAGAAATCAGTGTGTGGAGTCAAGTTTTCAGAGTATCGATGAGTTTTTAAATGTCAGACACCACTTTACTGAGCACATGGTTGTTTTGTGGCTGCACGATATGACGTACTAATCAAAGAAAAGCCTCTAGCCTTTGACTTATGCCCAAAGGAAATCTTTTACAGGACAATAACCAGAAAGTTTGGAATACAACCACTCATCTTAACCTATCATAAAATTGGGCTAAATGAAAATGAGGAAAAATGGGAATAGAGATTCTTCTGTTTGTCTGAAGATGTGAACAGCCAGTTGGTAAAACAAAATTAAAATATACAAAATAGTAAATTTGCATAAGCAGTCTTATTTCCAAGAAGAGACCAGGATTTATTCCAAGAGTTAGTGTCAATATTTAGAAAATAAACAAATTTAATTAAAAAAGAAGTATCAGGGTTGACTCTTACATTGGCCACAATGTAAACAATTATGGGCCTAAGGGAGAAAAAAGGAAGTGTTGGCTCTGTCTTTACAAAATATAAATAAAGCAAATCTTGCTAGTGGTTGGTTATATATTCAATATCTGAGCAGTGTAACAATGGCATTTTAAAAAACAATCTTGTGAACTACAATAATTTATTTTCTTAAAACTTGTAAGAGAAAATGTTAGCCCATACACAAAAAAGTTTCGGTATTTATTTTTACGTTTCTTAATCAACGTACTTTTGGGTCAATGTTTTCTCTTTTGAGACAAAGAGTTCCAAATGAATATTTGTGGTATGGGTGATATTTTAAAAATGTTCTGAGAAATCCTATCCACAGGCATTGTGGGCTATAAATGCAGATTGATATGATGTTTCAATGGATCTTTTGTTATGGGAAAAAATTTTGTTTTTTGACTTAAAAAGAAAGATGTTTATTTGAAAATGTAACATTTAATCATATCCATAATGGAAAATGATGTTAAAACAGAAAGGGAAATTTGAAAAACATGACTTGCTTCTTGTTTTCTGGGTTCAGAATGGCTGAGTCAGTCTACATAGATCTTGAAACTAATGTAGCATGAAAAATGACTTTATCATCAAACTCTATATTTTGGAAGAAAAATCATTGCTACCAGGATATATATATATATATATATATATATATATAGAGAGAGAGAGAGAGAGAGAGAGAATGCATTTCATATTGAACAGCTAACTTTATATTGTGATTATATTTTACTTCTTGATTTAACAAATAACTGAGGTAGTCCCTTTAGGGAATAAGTTCTGTGTTATTTGAAGTAACTTCTAAATTTGAAATGTGCTCAGTTTCTTTCTTTTTTTTTTAAATAATCAATGATGCAAATAGAGCTACATTTTTATGTTGTACCCATCACCCTTCAAAGCCTCTATCCGTGGTAGAGAATGGCATGTGATTTTTGGAGTGGCTACACAAAAGTTATGCTCCTCAATGCACCTTTCAATCCAGTCTTATGAATGAAGGAAGAGTAAACAATTTTATTTAACATCATTGGTAGAGTTCATTACAGATGGTTTTAAAATTGTAGATTAGATAAATGTGTTGAGGGTGTGTGGTGGTGTATAGTAAAAATGGAAATGCAGATTTTTGAAAAATCTACAGAATTATTTAAATAAGCCATTGCATAGATGCTGTCTTATGAACAACTGAAATAATTGGGCAGCAAATACTTTCCTTTTTATTATTAGAAATTTAAGACAGCCACATATTACATAACAAATTCTTATCTCTGAGTATTTATGAGTACACATAAAATACATTTTATTTAGGCTTTTACTGTATCAAGAGTTTTTAAAATTTTAGATAATTGTTTCTCAAAATTGGAATTTATATTAACTTTCATGTGTGTCATTTTGGGGAAAAACATTCTGTGAAAATAAGCCAACAGGAAATTATTTTCTTTTTTCTCATATAGCACTGCTTCAAAAGCATTACAACTTAATGCTAAATCTTACATTTCCTTGGAAATTTGCTTACTGGCTGTCAATCATGTGAAAATAGTTGATTTTTGAGTCTTCACTTTTGCCCTTCCCTGAGGAAATTTTTATTATGCTTGATTGTGAGTCAAAGCAGTCTGTTAGACCTTCACATGACATCACTTTTCCTCCCTAGATCCAATATCAATAAATGCTGAAAGTTTAAACATTGTGTGGAAAAAGTGTAATGAGCAAGTGCTCTTGGCTATCCTTGAATCTTCAAACTCCCTCTCCAGGCCCCATAAATGTCAAAATAACTGGACTTCAAGTTTTGTCATATATTTCCTGGGGCTGTAAGTGTGGTAGTTAGAGAAAAGGGGACATATTTCCCATAGTCATTCTTTGAAATGGATAAATAGCTAGTATTTTGGTTTTAAGGCAAATTTACTAAATATACAGCAGACTTAGCTTCATTTATCTTATACAACTTATACACCAATCCATGATATATTTCCATTCACATTTTTTTAAAATTCATAAAATATGTATACTGAAGAGCTATTTGTTTTTGGTACTCTAGCATTAAGGATTTAAGGTGCTACTGCAAGGTCAGGTGAATATCGACGTTAACAATGCACCACATACTTCAAAGAGCTAGAATAAAGGATTTTTTTTTACAGAACCACCAAAATGAGTGTTTATTTTAACAGACTTTTGTTGCAGCACAGGAGTCAGTACATAGGAGGAAGCATTTCTAGATTGAAAGCCTGAGAAGTGGCTGGGGAGTGCTGCTTCTATAGCCATTATAGGATCTTGAGTTTTCATCAAGAAGTGATAAACGCTTGAGAAGATAGATACGTGTAATCTGATTCAAATACTACAGTGTAGACTTGTATTTAAATGTCATCCCACTTTTTATGTAAAAAATTTTGCATATCTGTAAATATTAATTTATCAAAAAAATGATGAATATCACATGCTACCTGAGCCTTCTTTTCTATCACATTATGCTATCAGGTCATCAAGTATTTTAGTGGTCAGGTATTGTGGTGTTAATTAAAGTGAATATGTTCATTTTCTAGGGAGTATTTAATTTGCAGTATTTTCCTATCAGTAGACTGATAGGTTTTGCTTTAGGCAAAGAGTAGTGTTTATTTTGTAAGATCTTTTTTAATCAGAGAACATTTCCTCAGAAAAATATATGATATCACTGTTTTATAAAGCCATATATATATATATATATATATATATATATATATATATATAAATTTTGCACACAGCTTTTCAGAAATCACAAACTTGAAACCTCTTTACAACTGATCTTCAAATCGCAGCCTCAACCAAAGATCGGGAAGCAGGTGAAAGAGGTATCTTTAAAAGATAGTAGTAGAGAATCATGATCTTAGATTGCTCATTTTTACCATATATTATTTTATAAAGTGCATTACTCTGCATATTCAGTGAAAGGTTACTGTCTTTCTACGTCTTTTGATTTTTTTGGAAATTTTGTAATTCCTTGAAGGGAAATGACCTTTAGGAGAAAAACAAAACCTGTGGTTTTCTTGGTAGTTTGAAAATTGCTCTTCCTGACATTTCATTTTGGTCTGTTGGTTACCTCCACCCTCCCTCCTTTTTGGCCATCGCAATCTAAGCCAAATTCCAATAGATAATGAATATTCTAATTGTACTTGAGTGTTTCCTTAGGACTGTCCTCTGTGAACCAAATTCTCATATTGTTTTTTTTTAGTTTTGACCTTGTAAATGAGTCAACAAGTGATAATTCATACTTTTTAATTATTTCTGTCTAATTTTGTGAGGTTTCAATGCAAAATAAATAGATAATACTGGATAAAATAGAAAACAAAAAAATTCCAAAGTGGAGTGGTGAATTTTGTGTATCTCTTTACAACTAAACATAAAGTATACATTAGATTATAATGTGAATTGTAAATGCATATTGTCTCGCTCCAGCTTGCCATTCCAACGTGTAAGTAAAGTATTTTAGCATACAGAAATAGAATAGTTAGATTTGATTAGAGATAAAATAAGGAAAACTTTCAGTATGTGAATATGAAGAAAGAAATTATGCATTTTAAACTAGTGTATATCTAAAATGTCTTTTTTTTCTGTTGATCATATCAAGATTTAAAGATGTGCATGGTCTACGATTCACTGAATCAGCACATAAACGAATCAGCATCAACATTCCCTGTTGCTTGCATCCAAGAGTACTTGGTTTTCTTCTGAAGCAATTTATGATGTATTCAGAACTGCCAAACTCTTCCAAAACTATTAGATTAGAAAAAATAAAGATAAATAAAATGGGTTAATGTCTTCCAAAACTGTTTTGTCTCCTTTTAAAGTATCATCTGGCCTCCTGCCTTTTTTTTTCTCTCCAGAAGTAATGTTTTTGCTTCTATGAAGTGACTTATCCTTGGACTGCTGATCTGTGTTTCATATAATCCATCAGGGCATGAATCCTGCTGCCTGCACAAAGTCATTACAAGAACATAAAAATCTAAAACACATTTGAGTTCTATTTTATGTGTATCCCATTTATTATGGAAAATGTAGTACTGACAAACACACACTTCCATTGGTTGGGTGTCTCAGTTTTCCCGTCCATCAGCTGACTCAGAAGAGTGGATGCTTATTCTTACAGAAAAAATAAATAAATAAATAAATAAATAAATAAATAAATACTAAGAAAGATGAGGGCAATGATAATTATTTGTGGCAACTGGGAGTTTATTAAAAATGTAAGCACCTGACATTCCTCACCAGATGGATAAATCAGAATTTTCACTTTCAGCAGATTCACTGTGATTCTGCCCAAAGTAAAGTTAAATGAGCACTGATTTATGGTCCGTTAGCCCCAGCCCTTCAGCATTAAGAAGGAAGGGGCAGGCTGACAGTCTCCGCCGGTCAGTGCCCACAGTTATTTCCTTAGAAGTACACACGATAGCAGTTTTAAATAACTCGCAAACTGAGATTTACCCTTAGAGTGTTGAAAGAAGTAGATGTTATTTTAATGAAACCAACAAGCCCTACATTCTAATTGCCAAAATTTTTAATTCTGATTGGTCATCTCTTTCCTGGACTATCTGGCTTTAGGGGCACTGGAGCATTTGTGCTTTTATTTATTCCTCCATGTGTATGAAGTTGAGTTCAGTTTTAGAATCTGAATTTCAGTTTTGGATATCAACACTAACCTCTTATCTAGTGTTATAAATACTTTCCTAGACTCTTCATGCTGGTGTCCCTATGACAGTGAAAGATGGTAAACATTTCTTTATGCCTATTAGACTCTTGCATCTCACAGGCAAGAGGGAAGACTGTTGGTAATGGGAAAAAAAGATAGTGGTTAAAGAGAGAATTCAATTTTAAGAAAGACTTTTCCATATATTAAACAGATAACCTATCTCAAATTGAATTTTGTTTTCTTGTTTCTAGATCAACATAGAAATCTAAACCTTCCATGTGTCAAATTTGTGTGAGGAAATGAAACTGGTTAATTAAAACATTTCATAGCTTTGATGACTGGTTTAACTTTCATGCTAGCTAATTTTATTAACTCTTTTTGGTCATGCTAAAAGTCATAAGTACAGTATTTAGATCTGTATCCAGTAAAAAACAGTGATTATAAAAACATAGAGTTTTGGTACTTGCTAAATTTTGAAGGTGGTTTTTTCTTTTCCTCTTTGGTTTTACAGAAGAAATGTTGAAGATAATGTCCGAATACTTTTAGCCATTTGTTAAATTTTACTGTGTCACAATCAATTTATTCTCTCAAGTTTGCTGTGTTTCCTGAAGTCACCGTATTTTGACATCTGACAGTACAGACTCGGTTTAATTTAGGTTCAAATAAACAAGACCATTTCATTGTTATGTGAATGTTATCTCTGAGTTTAAGAAAGAAGTTTTCATTCTCCTTATGAATGAGCTTTCCATTATTTCACAATGAATTGTAGTTTTGCTTTATTCAGTAGCATGAAGCACTGGATAAAGTCAGAGTGCTTTCTAGATTGTAAGATAATGATGAAAATACGAAACAGGTCTTATTTGTCATAAAGACTCAAAGATCTGGAACTAACTGTTGCCCAAATGTATGTTGATTTAAATATTATTTTGGTAATTTTACATCCATTCTGTAGGGACTCAAGGCAATATAGGCTTTAGGGAAGTGCATCATAAATGTATTAAATTAATCAATGCATTGCTATAATGGCAATGTGTTCTTTCATCTTGATGATACCTTAATTTACAGATTATCACAGCCCATGGTTTACTTGTTATTCCTCCTTTCCCCAACTAGTGATGACCTGTGACTGGTCACAAGCATCCACTGGAAGTGTAGACACTCTTCTCAGATTTTCACATATTTGCCAATAAGCTCATGACTGCCAATTTCTCTTTCTTTATAACACTCCCAAACCAGTCAGTCATTGAGCATCTCATTCAAGGAAACTATTTTTTGTCCTCCCCACAAATATCAATGCTATGAAAGTAAAAACAGAACAGAACCAAAAACAACAGCGGACATGCCTCTCTCACAGGTGGCTTATATTTATGCTGTAAGAAGTCCAGTATATCCAGTTAAGATTACTTCAATAATGTTTTTCCAATTATCTTTGCTTGCATTCATTGTACTGTGAAATATTTTACATTTTGATTCACCTTTTCTCTTTTAGCTGTATTTTGGGGTGATATTGCCTTAGAAGATGAAGACTTAAATATCTTTCAAATAGATAGGACCATTGACCTGACCCAGAACCCATTTGGACAACTTGGACATACCACAGGTATGACTCTTTATTTGGATAAATCTGTGTTGATTGTGGAGAAAACATACTGCTGAAATGGTACGAACACTCTGCGTCATTTTTAATGTCTCACTGGTCAACCTTGTTTTCTTGCACAGGAATGTGTGTGTTTAGAAATTTAGGTTTATTCATAGTATGTATTTTATGATTTTATTTAACAAACACATTATATACTATATTCCTGGTCTGGCTTTGCTTTGCAGATATTAACTTTTTGAATCTTCACAACAAACTTATGAGGGTCAGCACTAATAGGATTGTTACTTACATGTGAGACCAAAATTTGCATGACTTTCTTATTGTCACATATTCTGGAAGGTTAGAAACAGAATTCAATTCTAAGAAAGGCCCCATTGCTTCTCACTTGGTTATTCAGTTGCAAAGTGTAAATGATTCCTAGAGTAACTAATGAAAATTTGTTTAGAAACATACCAATACCTTATGAAAGCCTAGAAGACAATTTCAACTTTAGTCGTTTTGAACATGTTTGAATTATACCTCTATGAGAACCGAAATAGTTCAAAGATTACTTCAGTTCTTATTTAAAAATTTGTTTTACTACAATTTTTAAATTCCTCATATTTTACATTTTTGTTCCATGTTATATTTTGGAGAAAAAAATGTGAGATTAAAAGGATAAAATTTTATTTTTTAGTTAGAGTTAAAAGTTATTTCTTATAATGTCTTTTGATTTCATTACCTTTCTCTCTTTACTATTTTTTTCTTTTTCTATTCCATAGAAAATAAAATATGTAGTTTCTTTCTTGTACCTAGCAGACATTTGCATAACAGACTTAAGATTTTTGACAGTGAATCAAAACATTTTTGTTCAATTTTCTTGTCTTGCAACTTTTTTATTGCAGCAAATTTCCAGTGTATGGAGAAGTTGATAGGATATTAGAAGAGACACCAGTGCAGGACACTTCTCAGATTCAGTGCTTTTTTTTTTTTTCTTGTGGTGGTGGGGATCGAACTCAGGGCTTTGTGCATGCAAAGCAAGAACTCTACCACCGAGCCACATTCCCAGCCCTAGATTCAGTGCTTTTAACAGTTTACCAATGTGCTCTGTGTGTGTCTATACTTGCGTCAGTATATATGAAAAAGTTTGAAATTGATTTGTACAAATAAATAATATGAAAAAGTTTGAAATTGATTTGTACAAATAAAGTGTACAAATAAATAATATCAAAACACTTTATTATTAAGTAGTCTAGCATATACTCTATTAGAATAAGGACATTGTCCTATGTAGTCAAAATATTACCACAATTAAGGCAATTATTTTAAACAAAGAGTATATAAGATAAAACCCAAGTTTAATGTAAAATAATAAAAATACTATGTAAACATAGCAGGCTTTGGCTTTTGCTGCATATACAGTGATACTTTCTTTCTGAAACATCTTCTAAGATAGGCGAAAATCTTGCTTTGCAGTGCAATCACAGTATGTTCCTGTAGAACGCATTTATCGGCACATGCTGCAACGGCTGTATTTCTCTTAACACTGCCATGAAAGAAATTTACTCTGGACAGTGGAATAATGACACCACTCAGCAAAATCCTAGGTTCATTGTCAGTTGCATATTCTATCAAAATTTTCCTTTGCTTTAAACTTTATTAAAGGCACTTCTTTAACTTCTCCCCTATTATTTTGAAACCATTAATTATCTGTGATTTCAACTTTTTTAGTATTTCTTTTTTTGGCAGTACTACCATTTGAACCCAGAGTCTTTTCACTGAGACATGTCTCCAAACTTTTTTTTATTTCGAGACTGGGTTTCACTAAGTCGCTCAAACTCATCCCAACTTGTTTTGCATAGTGCTAGGATTAGAAGTGTGTACCACCATACCCAGCTGTTATTTGTTATTTCATTTAAAATTAAGCTCTGTGATAGTACATCTGTGAAAAATAACATTATTTTAAGTACATAGAATGAAATGTTATATATACTGTTAAAAGCATTTATTCTAAATGTATATATGAAAGGCACACATATCTTATACTTTGGCAGTAACTTGCACTATTTGGGTCAATTTCAAACAATAAAGAAGTATATTTTATTTTTTCTTTCTCTTTTTTCCTTTCTTTTTAACCTATTTGTATTGCATTAAGCAATTATTGTTTAATTTAGAGTGTACCTTGTTTCATAAATATGTATTTCATTTGTATATAGTTAGTGTTTTAGTGTATATATTTAGTGTCAAAAATAAGTGTTTTTCATTTTTTGCTGTTTTAGTAAGCTATCGATGCAGCGGTTTATTTCAATTGATATAAAAATCTCTAAAAACTTCCTAAAAATATTACATAAGATATTATTGCCTTTGATAGTTTTGAAATATTGTTTATTCAATTCTAAAATTACTATTACCCTTATAATCACCTCAGTGTTAACAAAGACTTTTTTTCTCATAATAGTCCCTTTCTAAATCTATTTCTATCTATTTCATGTCTTTCTAATGTAAATATAGATGCTATACAATAGTCATTGCAAACTGTAGATGCCATTCTTTAAAAACATTTTTGTAACTCCTTAGGAATGAATACATTTAACTATGACTTCATCGTTCTAAAACATTCACTGAAAAAAATTTCAAAAATTTTTCCCCAGATGTACAGTGAAAAATGTGACCATGTAATGCAAATAATTAGGCAGATTATGAGTCAGTGAACAAGTGCTGTGAGTTACTTACCTTATAAGGACTTACTTGATTTTCCTGTTAAGAGGCTTTTATGGCAATAGGTTTTATTGTTGTTTTATTTTTAGTTTTCCAGGTATTTGGTTTAGTTCAAAATGTGAGAAGAGTTTGTTGCCTTCCTGGATTGACTTTCATTGTCTTATCCCAAAAAAGCTGTGAAACGTAGACATTGATAGTGGTGCAAATGCATCTGCACTTGTTCTCATGTTATTAGTAACTGTATTTGTTTTTTATTCACTGATGGCCCTTATTTATTCATCTATAAAAATTCAAAGACAGTAGGACAAATAGAGGACAAAGCCAGGAGCAACACTGTATGGAAACCATGGGATGAGAATCAAGGGTCTTGGCTTTTCAAGATCGTTTGCCAAGTGTTCTGCTTTTCAGTTTATGCCAGGAATCCATTGTTTTCTAATCTTTATTGATTAAATCAAGAAAAGGCATCTTTCCTCATTTCTCTCCAATCCTATTCCCTTGTATTTTGCATTTCCTTTTTTTTCCCATTATGTGCTGCAATAGAGTGCATTTTGCAGTTGAACAACATTTGGATTCTTACCTTGTGTTTCTTACTCAAATTATGTTATTAATTTTAGAAATTAAAAAGCTCATTCTGTAGAATTTGATATGATTTTAAATTTTTTCAAAATCTATCAAAGTTTTAGAACTTAACTTGCACTGTTTGCTGATCTGCTTTCCTAATGTTTACATTTCCATTTGCTAATTTGGCTTCTGAAAATGTTTTCAAGGGAAAATAGCTGGAATGCAATCAATAGACAAAATATCTTGCAGTCATTTTATATAACAATATGTGATGTCAAGGTCACAGTGAAGAAAAATGTTTCAAATTATCAGCAGTGACTCAAATGTCATGATGTCCAAATAAAGTCATTTAGATCACTTCTTATATCTCCCATACCATAGCTCCTTGCTTTTCCTTAGCAACATTTGTTGCTGTGGCACTTTTGCCCTCTACAAAGATTCAGAGACATTCCTAATTCTCAGACCACATAAAAATAATGTCAAGAGAGAAATCAGTGTAGCATATTCCTATTGTTTGCTTGCAAGAACTTTCAGGAACATTTGAATTTAACTTATTTTCTCTTATCCTTTAAGGTGGACTTGGAGACCATGGTATAACAAAGAAACGAGGGGCTCTCTATCAACTTATAGACCGGATAAGAAGATTTGGCTCTGGTATATCAATGTTTAAAGTTGCAGGCGCTTGACTTGATGTACAGTAAATATTATACTCATAGCAGTTTAGTGTTTTTAAAAACACATGTACCCTTATGATGTGATGTAGAAGCTTTATGCTTAGAAAATAATTTATTCATTTTTACTTTGTTAGCCTGTATTTGATGTACCATTTTTAGAATTTAATTTGGAGCAATTTGAACTGTTCCTTTAACTTATTTTAGATTTCTCCTTATGCAAATGTATTAGAAATCTATTTTATTTTTGAAACCTTTTCCAGTTAATTGGGTATCATATGAAGATATTTTTATAAAGCATGGAGGTCAATCAAATTTAGTCAACTGAAAAATATCGTATCTATTTGTTTCATAATAATGTAAGATCTACTTATATTAAATTGATAGACTGATTTGTTGGATTGAAATAATTAATATTTTTACCATCAAACATATATATGGCACTCAGAACACTGACTTTGGTTTTATAATTAATGTTCATAGTACTGCATTTATTAACCACTATTATAGATTTAAAATTTTTAAAAAAAATCTTCCATTCATTGTTCATATTCTAAAATTCCTTTAATTGATGAATTATAATGAAATTGTTGAAGTATATACTTTCCAAGAATAATTTACCTAAGCAAAGAAACTTTGCTCCAGGACATTGAAAAGACAGACTTGTTAGAGACATAAATGTTATGTTAAAGCATTTATTAGTGAGAGGTTGTTTGTATCAACAATGAGAGATGAATAAGAAAGAATAATCATGCGCATTTATGGCAAAGAAAAACAAGAGCAAAAATATGGAAGGTCATGAAGAATAGTAAAGGACTATATTTGGAAGCTGCTGCAGGATGGACTGGATTTTATGTTAACCTGTTCCTGTGGTGTGTGACCTCAAAGTCTCCCTGGAGACGAATCCAGAGGAAACTGCAGGCGAGATGGCAGATGGTCTCAGGTGGCTGGGACTAAATTTGTCTTCATGTTATTTTTAAGCCTATCTATATATATCGTACTATTCATAATTTTAGGTATCAATCCTAACTTACAAGATTAAGGATTTAGCTGGAGTAAGAAGTGTGTTGAATACTTTAGAACTTTATTAAATACTATTTTATCATCTGAGATAAATTGGCAGTGAGTTAGTAAAACAGAAAATATAAAACAATTTTTTCTATGATTTATATGCCTGCCTGACTTCTGTCTCCTTTAGGTTGTTGAGAGAATGAATGTTGATGAGAATCCATCAACATTCATTCATGGAGCATTCAGAAATAGTATTTTCACATGAAATACTTAAATATTTTAATGCTTTTCTCAAGTATGTAATATAACTGAAAGGTTTTTCTTCATTGCATTTTTTCTTAACTTTGGGCATATTTATACAAATATGTAAATAAAGCATTTCAACTTTGTCCTTTAAGAGGCAAATGACTCCCTGACCAAGGACTTCTGTTTCACAGAATGTTTTAAATGTCACTACAGGCTTGCAGCAAAACAGCACAGTTAAGGGAAAAGTACCTCAAAAATTCTCAGGGCAAAATGAGAAAAATCGAGTTCCCAGAGCTGCTACATCAAGAACGGAAAGAATATGGCCTGGAGGTGTTATTCCTTATGTTATAGGAGGCAACTTTACTGGTAAGATACTCCCAGAGTGCCTGTTTTGATAAAGAAATAGAAGCTATCATATAAATGAAGTGTGTATTTGTATAGAATATTAACATAAAAACATAGCATTCAATCAAACTTGCAAAAATACTCCATTCACCTAGGTTACTAGTTTAGAATTTCTCTGAGCTTGCGAAAATATTTTTAGTCTTCTGGTCTAAGAGTCTGAAGTACTCTTATGGTTTTTAAACTGACTTTCAAATGTGCCCATTAAATCTGGAGACTTATTTCTCTTCGTATGACAGGAGGAATGTGTACACCCTTTATAGAGCCTTGTACCCACATATTTGTAGAGATAGTGAGCATTAATCTTCTGATTGTAAAGTGAGTGTCGATTCTTAACAAGGACTCATTTGTGGTGCTGTAAACTGGTCTTCTCTGGTTGATGATAGCAGTGGCATTCTGACCTGCCCGGCCAGGCTTGGCATGGAGGAGCTTGCACCGTTAAGCGCTCATTAAAGACGTGCAATTTTTCCAGGCAGCCAGCGAGCCATGTTCAAGCAGGCCATGCGACACTGGGAAAAGCACACTTGCGTGACTTTCATTGAAAGAAGTGATGAAGAGAGTTACATCGTGTTCACCTATAGACCTTGTGGGTAAGTAGAGCCAGGGAAGGATTCCAGAAACTTTACAAGAAAAAAATTTTTTAAAAAAAAGGTAGAATTCATATCTTAATATATGCCTTGGACTTCAGTCATGCAAAAGTTTAATTTTCATGGAGGAAAATGGCATGTATTAGAGAAATATATTCCATGATCACAGAAATCGTTTGACTCTACCACAGATGTTCTCCAGTGTCACATCTACTTTCTCTTGCAACAGTGGCATTGAGGACCTCTCGCTCCACTGAGTGAGAACATCAGTATTTTAATCTAGCAGCTCTGTTGCGCTCGCTGTAAAATCTACGCAGTAAGTTTCCAGCATGATACTCACGAGCGCTTTTGGTGGCCGCCCCAACCCACGGCAATACCCAGATTCACTCGCATTTCCACGTCTCTCACCCGAGCGGTACCATCCATCCTCGCTCCTTGCCTCACCCAGGGGCTGCCTCTAGGATTCTGCTCTACACACGCTCCTCAGATCAACATCCCACACTTTACAACCCGCTTTGGTGTTTTCCCCTTCGGGGGTGTTTTCCATATTTCCATCTTACAGGATAACGGACGTTTTCTGAAAAGTTAAAAAGAGTTCTGTAAATTGTGAAAATGCTGTGCTGTATCTTAATAGGTATTTCTGCAGCAATGTGCCAGTGACCATTATTACTATTCAATTAATTGAGTATGTTTCTTAAACTTATCTGAAATGGAAGGACACTCATCTCATCCTTTTTAAAGTGAGAACCATAGATTAATATCCCAGGCTAATTTGAGAAATTTGGACCTGGGAATAAAATTCAGGTTCGTTGGTAAGACTTTTAAGGAATGTCATGAACATTACCACAACTTCCCTTTTCCACTGCTTCTGCTCCACGTCTCTCCCCAGATCCCACAATCCAGCCATGACACAGTAATAACAGCTCTCCAAGCAACGTTGCCCACTTGAAAAATCTCCTGATAGTTGAAGTTTTCAAATCGCTCTCCCCTGTATTTCCAATTAATTGGAATTTATATATAAAGCTTTGATTAAATTCAGCTTTTTTTTTTCTAAAAGTGTTTGGTAGGTTGTGCTGTCTGTGTTAGAGAGTGTCTTGTCAGAAAGCTCATATGCCTGGACTTGTGTCTTTATGATCTATTAGTGATGGATCACTGGATACAAGAGTGGCAGCCCCTCCTTTCATTGCAGATATTGTCATCATTACAAAATGGTGATTTTTCTAGTGCTTTCTTTTTAAATGTCATTTATATTTATTAGCTGAAATTCTTCCAGAATGATGAACTTTCTCCAATCTGCTATAGTTATTGAATACATTTTGTTGTACTACATGTGGAGAAGTCAAAATAAAAGCTTAATTTTTGGAGAAAACAGTTCTTACTCCAATGACATGTACTTATTAAGGAAACATAAAATTTCACTAGGTCTTAGAATGGTGCCCATTATGTCATTTTATTTTGCCATATTTTCCTAGAAGATAATTTAACTTAAACATTAAGGCATTTCAATGTTGACTCTACCCAAGTGACATTACAAAAGGTTATATATATGTATATATATATAAATATATATATATATCTTTCTAGATATTTTTGTATACAGCCATAAATTATTATTAAGCAATGTTTAATAATTAAGCAGTGTTTTCTTCTAAATTACTCTAATTTTAGCTGGATAAGTTTTGGTTACATTTGAAATGTCTCCTGCTTCTTTGTATCTGTTTAATATTTAAAAAGTATGAGTCTTCACTGTCCTTCCTTCTTTCTGATCATCTAATTGAAACAGATATAGCTTAGTTTACATCCTAAATACATAATGAATTCGGATCAATTCCTCTTCTTTCTCACCCGCATATTTTGTAAAACAAACACATCCAAAACACATTTCCCTTATTTTGTATGCTCTGTAACAGTTATATAACCTCCTCTTGCTTGAACATCTCTTTGTAAATAGAACAACCAACCTATCTCCCTGTCCTTCATGACATCTATAGGCTACCATACTTTATGTTGTCATGAAAGAACGGATAGTTTAAACATAGTCTAAACACAGTGCTTATAATCCTCGCAAACACTAAAAGAATGTAAGAATTTATCTTTTACATTAAAAGTATTTAATAATTTGAAGGAGTGTTTAGGAACATACACTTCAATAATAATTTATGAATAGTAAAGATACCACTTGAACAAAAAATACCTACGACTGTAGTTGTACTCCTGAAATTAGAATTCTAAATATTAATATAGACATATTTTTGTGACTTTTATAGTAGCACTGTTAAACTTTGGTGATCTGTTTTGGGATTCCTTTTACAGTTTGAAATTTGTCCTAGCCTGTTTTTTTTCTTTCTTTCAGAAATAGAAAGGATGTTTCTTTGTATAAAAATTGATCATTGATCTTCTAATCATTCTAATTATTTTGTGACTACTAAATTTCATTTGAAAGCATCAACACTGGCCACAATTTGTAAAACGGATACTTTATCATTTTGATATAAAAATTGTGCACTTAAACTCATAAAAATTCAATTATTAAAGAGTTTAGAAGTTGGTATTGCACAAACTATTTGGAACTAACTAAAATAATACAAGGTCTGGTTAAAATATATAGTGAATAATTAATTTTTAAAAATTTATTACAGTAAAAGATTGACTGCCATTAATTCTCTTCAAAATACTTCACCTTGCCTCAAACACAGCCCTCTGTTCTTGTCGCTTTCTGAAGCAATTGTAGAAGTCCTTTTCCATGAGTATCATTAGTTATTCTATTGTAGCTGCCTTGATGTCTGAAATTCATTCAAAACATCTATCTTTCATGGCCAGGGAAGAGTCAGAAGATACACAGTGCCATATCTGGTGAATATGTACGGATAAGGACACATCATAAAATTTTCATTTGATGGAAATTTCCATACATATTTTGAATTGCTTCAGTACATCAAAGCAATCATAAAAGACACTCCACTCGATGTTAGCCAAAAGGCCGAGAAGTGATAAAAGACAGTCATGAAAAAGAACATTCAGAACTGCTTCAGAAAGGGGCCACAATATAGGATAAGCATGTTTTGAGAGAAAGGAAGTATTTTGTTGTTTTTTTTTTTTTTTTTTTGTGGCACCAGAGATCGAACTCACGACCTTGTGCTTGCCAGGCAGGCACTTAGGCCACTGAGCCCTGGAAGGGAAGTATTTTGAATGGAATAAATGGAGTTAAGTATTTTGAGTGGAATTTGTCTTTTGCAGCTATATTTTTTAATTTAAATATTTGCTATATTTTGTGATTATGACTCACAGGTATTATTGTAAGTGGCATTTATTTATTACAAAAATTAAGTAGTGTCAGCAAAATGTGAGACCTTTTTATAACAGAGGTTATATTGTTCTAATTGAGAGATTTATGTAATTGAATTCATTACCTTAATCTGTTACATAAACTTAAATAGATTAATATCCTGCATTTTCATTACCTGTTTTTATTGCATTAGTTTCTTGAACCATCACTTTTCTTTCTGTCTAGTAACTTTTAATGACTACTAAAAAACACTAACCAAACAGACTATGTAAACCACATAAGCATTTTCTCGATTTTGTGATTCAAATGAAATTTAACTTTTGGTCTATTTGGTTATTCAGATTAAGTCTTTTCTTTATGCTTATTGAATTTCTGTTTTGTGTTACTTTGTAAGTTTTGTACATAAGGTCTGGTGGCAAGGAAGTTGTAGTTAGGCAGAAGAGCATGCTATGCCACTTTTTTATTTACACGCAACAAAGATGAACTACTTTAAGAAGGAATAATAATTTATTGGAAGGTTATTGGATAATTTCTAGAACTGTACCAGTGGAAACACTGGTGAGTCAAGCTGATGGATGATTCTCAAGAAGAGAATGTTTACCCCTCACTGTGTATGCCATGACCAATGACTCGAAAGCTCTACTTACTACTGGAGTCTATCACTCTCTGGCTTCTTAAATCTTCTCTTCCAAGAAGCACTGTGAAGTTTTATATCATGACTGCTATATGCTAGGCTGAGTTCGAGGGGCTGAAACAGAGTAGTGAGCAGAATAGGTAAGTCCTGTGCACACAAAGAGCCTCCATCTTAAGATGAAAATCAGAAAAGTAAAACATAGATGAAATACAAAATTTACTATACATGCTAAGAGAGAAAAAAAGCAAAATTAGTGGGGTAGAGGTAGCATTTATCCAAAGACTAGGAAAAGATAAGGGGAAAAACCATCCGGATATCTGGAAAACCAGAATTCCTAACAGAGGGGATAGACAGGAAATAAATTCTGAGATGCAAGAGCATGTCTGCATGTTCAAGGCAGAGCAGAGAAGAAAATATGGCAGCGTTTGGGGGAGTGACAGGGGTAGTTGTAAGATTTGAGTTTTGTGTGGTAAGACATTTGTGTGTGAATATTCTTGCTATTTTTTGTGAAGACTTTAAAGAGCTTGTTTAGTCAGCTTAGCACATTTATGCTATAATACCTAGTGATTCCTCAGTCTCAGTAGCATAAATCAACAAACATTTATTTCTTACACTACATGTGCACCATTGATTCACCATGACTCTATCTCAGGGTTGTTACCCTCACACCCAGGGTAACTGAGAATCCTCTCTTCAAATATAGCTCTTCTGGTGGCAGATAGGATTGAGACTATATGGCCAACATGCATTGGTTCTTAAAAGATTCTCTCTAGAAATAATACAACCAATTTTGGCTTTTGTAACATTATCCAGAGCAAGCCACATGACAAAACCCAGCATTAGTGGGGTAGGAAGTATAATCATCTGCCAGAGAAGGGTAATGGATATTTTTGAGCATTGACACAATGAACCACAGAGTTGTTCAAGAATGTCAAATGTGACTTGACATTTTATAAATATCATGGTGACAAGGAAACCCTGAGATAGGGAGGCAAGAAGAAGAAAAAAGAGCAGTTAGGAGACATGGCTTAGATAACAGTGTTAGCAGTGGCTACCGTAAGAAATAGATTTATTGCAGGCATAGATTGAAGAGAGCCAACCAACAGTACTGATGTGGGAGAAAAGAACTCAGAAATACTGACATTACTCTGAGTTGAAACCAGAGGGTTAAATGAAGCTAGAGGAAATGGGAGTTACTTTAAAGTTGGATGGAGAGGCCAATAGGTAGAACAACTTTTTTTTAACACTGAATTAGGGACAATGAGATATGTATATACTTTCCAAATGGAGACGTTATAAAACATAGCTAAATATTCAAGCTAACTGTTTAACAAAATTGCATTATCTGTGCTAGACATTGCTTTAGATACTTATGATCCATCAATGGACCAAAGAAATTTAGAGCTCTGTCCTGATTATTTTATATTTTAATGGTAATGCAAGTTTTGTTATTCTATTGTTATAGAAACTAAGTAAATAAATAAATGAGTCATTTTATGAGAAAAATGTATAGTTAAGCTAAATAATTGGAGGAATTTTCATACAACAGATGAAAAAGTATAAACAATTCTAATTTTATGAGTGTCTTTATGGATTAACTTCAAGGAGCGTCTTAAATGTGTTTTGGTCTACCAACTGAAGGCAAAAGTAGGGAATACCAAATTTGAATTTGTTCTTTATGACTTAAAGAGGGGCAAGATTTTCCAATATTTGGTGAAAGTTTCTCTTGAGAGAGCAGCTGGATCTTTTAATGGCCAAACTGTAAATGTAGCACACAAATTAGAAACAAAATTTTAAGAGCTCCCTGAAAGAAATTGGGATCAAACCTGTATTACATTGGTGAGTAAGCTGATGCTTGGGTGTGATTAAATTGTGCTCTCCCGGTTGGATGTTACCTAATATTTGTATAAGCACTTATGTAGTTATTCAGTTAATTTGAATATCACGCACTCTTCTGTGCCTAAAACTTTTATTTAGTCAGGGATCAAAGTACTATAATTTTCTTCTTATTTATGACCATTGTAAGATAATAGCTTTATGAATAACGCAGAGTGAAATCTATTTTCCCTTTTCATTATGAAAACTCACCTAATTATAGGAAATTGCTATGGGTTCAATTATTTTAAAATCAGTTCTTAAGAATTAAATACATTGACCACATTGCTTTACTGTCTCCCAGAATTTGTTTTGCAAAGTAGTCTTCTTTGATTATAACCAGAAAGAATGATTCACTGTGGGTAATTTACTTGGTATATAATTATCTGATTATTTCCATACGTTAAATATTGGTTTAAGGTAGCAAAAGTTTCACTTTAAATCTCTCCAAAAATTTCAAAAAATATATTTTTCTCTAATACTTTTTGGGTATGTAGTAAGAATTTGAGTGACTACTGAATACCTAAGTATAGATTAAAATGATTATTAAGAAATTATCTGGGACAAATGATATAGTTTACTTATTTTCATCCCCTCATCAGTTAACTCAGTTCTTTCTGTGACTCATTTTTAAGCTTTAGCTGGTCTAATAAACAAACATAAATTTATAAATATTACAAATAATGAGTATGAATTATTTCTGGTGATTCATTACAAATAATGAATATGAATCAGTTAATCTAAGTGGCATAACATAACATAACAGAAAATGTTTGGGAATAAGGTGGGAAGCATGTGCAAGAATTTATATTTGTGTAAAATCAAAAGCACTGTTAAATGTACTGGGGAAATTTAAGTAGTGAAATTCTTTTTAATTATTTAAATGATAGATTTTTGATATATTCTCTTTTGATTTAATATATCAGAAAAGTCAAAAGCATTGTCTAATGTACTGGGGAAATTTAAGTAGTGAAATTCTTTTCAATTATTTAAACAATAGATTTTTGATATATTTTCTTTTGATTTAATAAATCAGAAAAGTCTATATCTAGTCACCAGTGTAACAATATTCAAGTCTAATTACTTAGTGACTTCTATAGCTATCTAGCAGAGTAGTTCAGTGGATAAGTTACTACAGTGTGACCTCTAATTATTAAAGTTTTATATACAACTTATTTGCATTCATTAGCTTGGCCACTATCATATCACAACATGTAAGATTTATTTTAATGGGTATCTTGTGTGCTCACTATTGTGTGTGTAAGAATCTCTTGGAGTGTCACACACATGTATACATGAACACAAATGAAGAGATAAAACCTAGATTTCGGATAGAAAAATATCATTCAACATATGCAACTATCAATAAATTGATGAAATTTGAGTGAAAATATTCATAGGTATTTCATATTCTATTGTAACAATCTAAGATAACCTTTCAGAAAGTGAAATAAGAAAATAACACTCAAATACTGGCCTGAACAATTGATACATATCACAAAAATCTGATAATTCATTGCACCATTACTAGCTGTCAGTTTTTCTTTATTATTTATTTAGTTCATTCCAGATGTGACACAATACTATAAACTGGATGATGAACAACAAAAATATAAGTTACGCAGTTCTGGAGACCAGGTGTAGCAATTCAGTGTCTGGTGGAGCCCATTTCCTTGTTTCGAGATGAACATGCTCTTGTGATCTCCATAGTGGAAGTGTTCCAGGGAACCCTGTAAGGGTACTGGTCCCACTCACAGGACTCTGCCCTCATGATCTAATCAACTTCCCAAAGTCTCACTTCTAAAAACCATCACAATGGATATTAGCTTTTAACACATAAACTTGGGGGAGATATCAACCCTCAGTCTCTATCCTTGGTTAACTGTTTACCTGAGGTAATTCACCTTTAGAAACTGAGGAAAACTGAGAGAAAATTTTAAAAATCTTTCAAAAGTTTTCTCCTGTTACAACTGCCTCAGGAGTAGAAGAAAAATTTTTATTTTGATTAATCAACATATTTTATAAATAAATCTAATTCTACTTCTCTCAAAAGAGGAAAATAAACTTTATTTCAATTAAAAAATAATACTCGATATTACCAGATAACCACATGGACAGTGTAGTTATCATGGATACAAAGGGTCTGCTGTAGAACACATTAAAGATTATCATCCTAATTTTTTCTAATTTACCTTCTAAATATTTCTAGAAGTGATTTGAGGCTTATTTCCTATTGCATGGATCAATTGCAAAAGCATTTCAGTCAATCATTTGGAAAATTTTATTATACATAAACTTAAAACATGCTTGGAAACAACCAAATTTACTAACAGAACGCTGCTCTGTCTCTGACTATGTTTGACTATTCAGTGTATCACACCATTTTTTTTTACAAGTGTCGCAGTATTGTAACTTATCTGGAGATCCTTTCCACCATATCCACTTTCTATTTCATTGCAGATGCTGTTCCTATGTAGGTCGGAGGGGAAATGGACCTCAGGCCATCTCTATTGGAAAGAACTGTGACAAGTTTGGAATCGTTGTTCATGAACTGGGCCATGTGATAGGCTTTTGGCATGAGCATACACGACCAGATCGAGACAACCACGTAACTATCATAAGGGAAAACATCCAGCCAGGTGAGAGGCTTTGAGATGTGTTGAGTTTAAGGCAAACTAAATGTCTTTGAATTGTTATCATTTATTGTCTTAAAAAATGTAAATTTACTTTGATTTGGTAGAATCAACATTTGTTTGACTAAAACTCATCCTTGGTGGTTTTATATCTTAAATCGTTTCCTAGACTCTGAATAATCTCATGTAATGTCTAGGCTTTCCTCTCTTAAGATTTGTTTTATTTCTAGCTCTTGTGCTTTCCAAGAATGGGTGTGAGTTATGGAGCCATCAACTAATGTCATTAAATCATTTTTTAAATTCAAGCATTTTTCAAGCTTACTGCAGCTGTATAACTTATGTTATAGGATTTTTAAAAGGGTTCAGGGCTTGCCACGACATGCACTGTAACCACAGGAATCTGCTTTATCAGGTACAGTTTCTGGTGAAAATTCCAGTACAGTGAGTCATTTTCAGGATAGTCTAGTTTTCTTTGAGATTTTCCTCCTAAACTTTACTACTGTAAATCTTAAGAACATTTTCAGTAGCAGAATTTTAAGAATGTTTTCAGTAGCTGAAATATAATTTATAATAAAAATCTAATTTTCTCTGACAGTTTGATGTGTGATAATTGCCTCATTGTAAAATTTATTTGTGTAATTTTTGCAGTGATAAAGATCAGTACATTTTAGTTGCCAAAATTATGTTTGAAGGTTTTTTGTAAGGTAGTATGAGTTTAAAAATAAGCAAAGTACAACTGTTTTCTTATTTTTTTGATCATGGCTAATTTTGAGTTCTAAATATTGAATTTTCTGTTAATCAATAGTGTACATTCCTTCATTGTTCATACATAGGTATGCACAAACAGGTCGATATGTATTTAAATTAAATATTTAAAAAATTATTACAGTAAAAGACACATTTCCATTAATTCCCCTCTAAACATGTCTTCTCACTTCAAACACACTTATTCTATCACTTTTTGCCACTTTCCAAAGCAGTACTGGAAGTATTGTGATATTTCATGAGTGGCCTTTCCTGGTTGCCTCAGTGTTCTGAATCAATTCTAAACATTTATAACAATTTCTGTTAAACAAAAGCATTATGCTGTGTGCTTATCTACCTTATTAACAAAATCTGGCACTACGCAACTCCTGGCTTAGTCTCAAAATCAAAATGACCATGAGACGTAAACCTTTTGAATTCATTCAGTGTATTTCAGCAGCCAGGACAGTGAAGTTAAAAATACTCATGAAAGAGGATGTCCTGAACTGCTTCAGAAGGTGGCAGGAATAATGGGGTAAGTGTGTCAAAGCGAGAGGGTATTTATGAGGAGAATTTATGGCAACGTGTCTTTTGATGTAACCATTTTCACTTTTAAATAAAATCTTCACTGTATATTTTGATCACACCTGTTGGTACCAGTTATGTACTGAAGCACTATTAGGTTTTGAAGATAATGTCATGAAAAATGCACTTAGCAAGTGAGAAAAAGTAACAAAAGTTGTATGTTGAGAATACTGCAGAGAACCAAGCAAAAGTGTGATAAATGTGAGTTGGCAAGTGAAAGGAGATGTCACAATGAACCAAATTTTAAAGTGAATAGAAATATTCTAAATAGAAAGAAAGGTGGTAAGATTTCTAGGCTATGAAAACATGTTCATTTTCATCTCATCTCACTGTGACAGCATGGTAAATTATAAGTGGAAGATTAATTGGTAATTATCAGGAGAGATTAGTTTATAGAGAATCTTGTATATGACTTACCCTGATTCAGAAAGTCAAGATCAGATGTTACATAAGAACAATGTCTAATAAGCAAAAACTTTGGCTTCCAATATGTCTATAAAATAGGTGACTTTGTTATGAAATTGGTATAAGGATTAGGTTATTTCAGTCTCTGTTAGAATATGCCTTCAACACAGAAGCTTGCCATTTTAAAAAGATTTTTACAGTTAAGTGTGTTTTGCCTTAATTATCTATATTGCTGATTCTGTTCCCTTCTTCCTTGAAGCAAGTCTAATTTTCCTTTTTTTTTTTTGGACTATGTAATAACCATGTTCTTTTTACCTAGTATAAAGCTCTGTGTCTTATGTGTAAGTGATCAGTTATGTGTGCTGAAATGTATTACTGCCTTTGCTTATGTATCCTTTCTGAAAATTTTATGAAACACTTCACTTTTATTAGAGAATCTGTTCCCATAGTGTGCTTTACATTGAAGTCCTATGGGTCATTAGCTTTAAATGTGGTTATGTTTTGAAAACCCCCACTTAGAATGGGATATGTTACAAGTCCAAAAGCCATTAGAAGTCATAAATCTGAAATTTCTGAAATTCTAGCTTCTGAAGTAAAGAAACAACTTAGTGTTTATACTGTTTGATCAATTTTGCATGCCTATATCTCACCCAGAACAAGTCTAGGATACATAGACATTGAAAAACTTAGAAGTCACACACCTGAAATTTCTGATAGCAATTAAAGTAAAGAAACAATGTAGGGTTTATATGGTTTGATTAACTTTGCATGCCTATCTGATAGTCTGAGCAACTATTTAGAGGATAACAATGTACAATATACTAACTATTGTTGATTTCCTACTGTCTTATTTTTGAAATCCAAGATCATTCTCATTGTTTTGCTTTGTTTCATTTTATTATTTTGTTTTGTTTTATCCTCTTTGACATAATAAAAAATGAATGCCATGTGTTATAATAGGCTGAAAATTCTTTATGAAGACAAGTGCTTTAACAGTTGCTTCTATTAAATAGAATGCAATATTCTTCTTGAGAATGGTTGTATCTCAAGTATGTCAGAGATTTGTGGAACATATATTTTACTGTACAGGCTGATAAATGAATTTAAAATTATTTATTGTGTGAATTTTTTCAAAGACAGACTAAAACACTTTAGTCTGGACCATGGGTTTTATAACTCTGAGTTGATTCCCTCATTCTTAATGTTAAAGTAAGTATATGCTATACTTTGTTGCAACATGTCAAAGATAAACTATACTTTATGGCATAACTCAATGTCTTTATTGATTTTGCAAACTTTTTCTTAATATTATCATTATATATTCCATAGTAGAATGGAAAAACCTAGCTATATGAGTTGTATGAGCTATATGAGTTCAGCTTTGGGCTCCAGATATGAATCTCATTAGCTTACTTTTATATTATGATATTTTGAAGCTTTTTAAATTACATGTGCAATATAATGTGTGCATCTTTGATGGCATAAATTGTGAAAATGGAGTCACTGAGACTTTAAAATCTTATTAGGATAAATTGTTTGGCTTTGTTTTAGAGCCACAGAAGTAAACCTATGTATTTATCTTTTTTTTTCATCAAATTTTAAGAAATAATGGTAACAAATGGTAAAAAACAAGCAGTAAAAAAAATCTATTAAAAGTGAAGATTTCAAAAAGTTAAAATAACAGATGTAAGAGAAAAAAAATTAAGTTCTAAAGTATATTCTTCATGATTGAAAATCTCTCAAAGTAGAACCTCCTTTTCAAGGGGAGCCCACTTTTTTGAAGATAGTATTCTTGTTCCTGTTTTATCTTTAGTGAGTAATTCATACATCTAAATCCTGCAAAGTTGGGTTTATACTAATAATTGCTTTTATATCTTCTGTAGTGTTTCTTGGGAAGGATCTAAAACAAATAGTATATAATTTTTTTGAGTGTGGGCAAATATAGTCCAAAGAAAAAGATATAAAACTCATTAGATAAAAATATAACTTTTATAAGCATTTGTACAGCACCTAAATAAACAGCATATTTTAAAGAAATAAATATTATGAAGTGACAAAAGAGTCGTGCCTTTGCAGAAATTAACTTTGTTCCAGTGCAGTGTTGCTTTTTCAATACAATATTAGAATGAAATCATGATTTTCACACATAATTTCACTCTGGAGTTGGCATGCAAATACACCCACCAAGATCAGTGATTTAGTATTCTCTCTTATTTCAGTTGAAAGTTCTCTGCAATTTGTTTATTCCTGATTCTTAGGTCAAGAGTACAATTTTCTGAAGATGGAGCCTGGAGAAGTGAACTCTCTTGGAGAAAGATATGACTTTGACAGTATCATGCACTATGCCAGGAACACCTTCTCAAGGTTGGAGTCTCAGGTTATACCTTTTGACTTTTAATTCCTTTCCTCCATTTGGCTTCTCACAAAACTGTGTTTGACATGACAACTAGAACCACTTTCAAATATTTCTGCTTCATGGCAGAAATAAAGCAGAAAAGTAGTGATTCACATCCATAGTCAATAGACACAAAGACATTTTAAGAAACATTTCTACATTTCTTACCAAACATGTAAATTTAAGGTGATTATTAAAATGGTATAAATTATTTAAAGATTTTTATATTCCCAAATTATAAAAAAGCCCAAATAAAACAATTCCACAAAACTATATTGCTAAATTGGCATAGTATTACTATTTAATGACATTACGCATTTGTAAATCAAATAAAGCACTTAATCATTGAGTTGTAATGTCATATTCTTATGTAACTTGTATTTTATAGTGTATATTTTCATTTCTGTTATTTAAGTACCATTATGCTAAAAAATTGTTGTTACTAGATTAATTCTTAAAGACAGATTAGGAAGATAATTTATTTGCATATCTTTTTTAGAATCATAACTCACCAATCATTAACAATATTATTTCATTAATAATCCATTAGATCTTGGTAAATTTTTTTTTGGGGGGGGCACCGGGGATTGAACTCACGACCTTGTGCTTGCCGGGCAGGCGCTTAGACCGCTGAGCTAGATCCCCAGCCCTAATCCATTAGGTCTTAAAACTATAATAAATTTGGGTTTTGATCTACTTCATTTTAAAAATGCCATTGAACAAATAATTTTCAAGTAAGGAATTTGGAATCATTTAAGCACTGAACTCATTCATCCTTTTTCCCACTGATGTGAATTTTCATTCATAAGACCACTTTGACTCATTTTTTTTTGTCCACTTGTACCAATTTAGCAGTTCATTAACATTTCTTATAAGCAGGGGAAGAAAACTAATTCAATTTATCTTCATTTTTAAAAATTTTTGGTGAAACTTAGAGAAAGTTATGTTAATGAGCCCCTAATAAATGAACATATTTTAAAGTTTTTCCAAAACTCAGATGTAAAAAAATCTAGGTATTATATATATATATATATATATATATATATATATGATTTCAGAAGGAAAGAATTTTAAAATATGGCATATATTACATATATATAATAACTATATAAATACTTATTTTAACTGGAATTGGAATTTTAAGTTTTTGTAAAAAGACATCCAGAAATTTGACCTGAAATTAACTTTAAAAGGGTTGTAAAATTTTATTTTTATGTTGGTACTTGGAAATGAATTTTTTACAAAGAAATCTGTAAGAGATGAACATTTGGATCCCAGTTTAACAAAGGCTGTTCTCTGTGCAACTGATTTAAATTATTCAAATTTAATTCAAATTATTTGAATTTCATTCATTTAACACGAGGTTTGATTCTTTGAAATAGAGGAGATATCTGAAAGTCATGAAAAGTAATTTTTTTTTCTGTCATTCATAGACGATGAAACTCTACTGAAGTTTGGCATGCATACCCTCTGTCTATCTTCTTCCCTGTAAACTACTGTGCTCTTAATGCTTGTGATTCATCTCTTCCACAGCCACCTGTGGGCTGTGTGCTAACCAGCCTTGACGTATTATTCTATCTATTGCTTCAGAATTTTCCCATTCATTTTTCATAAATTTATATTCCTAGATTGCAAGACAGAAAGCATATCTGCTTATTAGAAGGGAAGTAGTCCAAATGACCGAATCCACATTATTTTATTGAGACTTTAAAGTTGATGTTTATGAACATATCTACATGACTGATTTCAGGAAATAAAAATTTTGGCACAGTTATTAGCTTCACTCTTCAAAGTAGTTGAAGGTTCTTATTGTGATTGTAGAAAAATATAGTAAAATTTTAACCATTTAAAAAGGGTACAGTTTAGTAGTGCTGACGTAAATTCCCATTGTTGTAAAACAAATCTCTAGAACTTTTACGTCTTGCAAAACCGAAACTTCATGCTCACTAAACAGTAACTCCCACGTCTCCTCCCTCCTCCACCCCTAGTAACTTTCAATCAGTGTTTTACATTCTATGACATGATTACTTTAGGCGTGTCCTATAATCAGAATCATTCAATATTTTTCCTTTTTTCACTGGCTTATTTCACTTAGCATTATCTTCTTAGGATTTATCCAGGGTGTAACACGTGACGTGATATTCTTGTATAATATTGATGCATAATATTCCCTTATCTGTTGTATATTTCTTTTTGTTTATTCCTGTATTTGTCAGTGGACATATGGATTGCTTTCACTTCTTGGCTATTGTGGACAGTGCTACTATAAGCATAAATTCTTTTGGCTATATACCTAGAAATGAGGTTGTTGGATTATATGCTAATCCTACTTTAATATTTTGAACAACGTTTATGTTCTTTTCCATAATAAAATTGAATCACTTTATCTTCCAGGAAAAGTGCCTGAGAGTACCAATTTCTACTTATCCTTGCTAACACTTTTTATTTTCTATTGTTTTATTGGGTATGAGGCAATATATCATTAGGATCTTGATTTACAATTCTCTGATGATTAGGGAGCAAATTTTAGTGATCAGTGTAACATCATTTCATATTCCTGGTGATCATTTGTATATCATCTTTTGAGACATGTTTATTCAGTGCCTTTGCTCATTTTTAAATCAGGTTATTATTTTGTAATTGAGTTGTAAGAATTCTTTATATATTCTGAATATTAGTCATTTTTCAGCTACTTGATTTACAACTGTTGTCTCCCTTTCCATAGGCTGCTTTTTTATTTTGTTTATTGTGTCATTTGATGCACAAAGTATTTTAAATTTCATGTTATCCTATTAATGTATTTTTAATTTCATGGCTTAGCCTTTTGATACCAAATTTAAAAAAATCACTACTTTATCCGATATCATAAAGCATTCTCCATTTTCTTTAGGAGTTTTGCATTTTATGTTTACATCTTCGATCCATTTTGAGTTAACTCTGAAATGACATAAAATTAAGGACTAACTTCACTTTTTTGCCTGTGGCACCAGAACCTTAGTACCTAGTTTTATGGCCACCATTTGTTGAAAAGACTCTTCTTTTGTAAGTGAATGGTTGTGATAGTTTTGTTACAAATAATATACTGAGGTTTATTTCTGGGCCTCTATTTTATTTAACTGATCTTTAGGCCCGTATTTATCATTTGACTACTGTTCTTTTGTAATATACTTTGAAATTGTTCCTCCAAAGTTGGAGCAAATTCTTTGATTTTGTTTTCTTTACACAACTGTTTTAGATACTTGGTCTGCTCTGAGATTACACATGATTCTAAGTGTGATTATTTTTTAATTTCAGAAAAAATGTCATTGGAATTGGGGTAGGGATTCTATTTAATCTGTAATTAAATATTGGATGTTGATAGTATTGGATAATATTGGTATATTAAAAATTTTAAGGTTTTTGATCCATGAGGACAAGGCCTTTTCATTTATTTGTTTTTTCTTTCATTCTTTCTTTTTCCTTTTTGTTGTTCATTTGTTTGAGACAGGCTCTCTGCACATAGTTCAGGTAAATCTTAAACTCCCTCTGTAACCCAGGCTGACCACAGATCTGTGATCCTCCTGTCTCAGCACCAATATGCTAGGATTATAGGCATGCACCGCTATGCCTGGTTCATCTTTAATTTCTTTTTTTTCTTTTGTTTTCTTTTGAAGAGAATAAAACAAAACAAACAAACAAAAAAAACAATAGCGTCAATCAAAACAAAACAATGAACATGACACAAGACTTCAAAACAAGATAAAAATAAACCAACAATGACTACCATGTTGCCTCTTGCTATCTTCAAAATAACTTCCCATACCATCAGGCACAATAAAATGAAACAGAACAAAAGAGAAACCAATCCAAACAAAACAATGAAAACAATATAGGACTTCAAAACAAGACAGTTGGAATACAACAGTGCCTACCATAATGCATCTTGTTATCTTCAAAGTAGCTGTTTATATCATCAGACATAATAAAATCAAATAAAGTAAAATAGAATAAAATCAATCAAAAGAAATCAAGTAAAGCAATACAGAACTTCAAAACAAGATAATAGGAAATCAATAATGGCTACTATAATCTATTTTGTTATTTTTGAAATAGCTGTCAATGCCATCAAATATAATAAAATCAAGCATAACAAAACAGAATAAAACCAAGCTAAACAGAACAATGGAAATGATACAGGGCTTCAAAACAGGATAATAGATTAACAATGGCCACTACCTTCCCCCTGTAGACATCTCCTCCCCTTTTACCTTCACAACCTCTATTTTACATTTTGGATTCCACTAATTTCTTTAGTTTTTTTTATAGTAGGGAGACAACATGATGTTCACCCACATAACTCTAAACCATTTCACCCATGAGCATGCTCTCAAGTTGTATCTATTTACCTACAAGAGTATCAAGGTTATCCTTCTTTACAGTTGAGTAGCTTTCCATTGTATAGAAATGCCATATCTTGTCTTTCCATTCTGCAGCTGATAGGCAAGCTACCTCTGCTTTTATTTTGGTTCCCTGTCACATGGAGCATTGTTTTCTCTCCTTTGACTTTTAGTCTATGAATTTCCTTTTGAGTTAAATGAGTTTCTTGGATAAAGCATATTGACGGGTCTTGTCTCCTGATCCATTCTACCTGTGTTTCTTTCTAATGGTAATCGAGGCCATCTACATTAACCGTTATGGCCAACATGTACTGACTCGTCTCTGCCATGCTATTTTCCTGCCGTTGACTATCTACTTCTTTCCTCCATTCAATTGTCTGCTCCACACGGTGATCCCCCTCTGCCACTGTTCCTGGAACCATGGTCTTTTTTTATCTCTCTCTAAAATGTCCTCCAGTATTCTTTGTAGGGTTGGTTTGGCAGTCATGAATTTCTTCAGTTGTTCTTTCTCATGGAAGTATCTTGTTTCTCCATTAATTTTGAAAGATAGTTTTGCAGGGTACATCAATCTGGGTTGGAAGTTGTTTTCTTTGAGGACTTGAAATATTTCACTCTTAAGGTCTTCTTGATTTGGTGATTTGTGTTGAGAAGTCTGTTGTGATTCTGATGGGTTTTCCTTTATAGGCAATCTATTTCTTTTCTCTAGTAGCTTTTAATTTTCTTGTGTTGAATTTCTGGGATCTTGATTATTATATGTCTGGGTGTAGATTTATTTTGGTTATGGCTAGCTGGAGTTCTAGAAGTATCACATCCTTTTCCCATGTTTGGGACGTTTTCTGCTATTATTTCTAAAAATAGAATTTTAATGTCACTTGTGTTGACCCCTGCTTCTTCATAGATATCTATCACTCTTAAATTATTTCACTTCGCATCATCTTGCAGTTGTTGAATTATTTCCTGGTTCCTCGTTATTTTTAAGAGGTCTTTCCTTTCTTGATCACAAGCCTCACACCTGTCTTCAAGGTCCAAAAGTCTACCTTCAGTTTCTTTCAAGTGATTTTTTCCAGCTTTCAATGGAGTTTTTAATTTCCTGGATATCTCTTTGAATCTGATTCATGCATTCTAAATCTCTTATATTGTTCATTCATGGTTACCCTCATTTTCCTTTGCTTCTGTATTTTTTTATCTTTAGATGAGCTTAGCAATTCTTTTATTATGTTTTTCATTTCTTCTTTTACCTGAGATAGTATTTGTGTTCTAATTTCTTTTATAGCCTCATGGAATTGCCTCTTTCCTTCAGTTGCCATCACTGCAAAAACTTCAGGTGTGTGACTCCCAATCTCTTTTCATCTCTTGCACTTACTCTACTTGGGTTGGAGTCCAGGGACTGCCTGTTGCTTTCTTGTCTTGACATTTTCCTGCGTTCTTCCAAACAAGTGGGTAGTGGGGTTCTGGGCACTTCCCACATTGGCTACAATTTCTCTGGAGCATGACTGCTTGGTTCTCCTGGCCAGTGCTGGCCACAGGTATCCAATGGTCATCACTGGGTGCTCTGGTGCAGGGCCCAGTTCTGTTTTTCCCAGTCCTTGCTGGTTACCTGGGGCAGACGTATCCCAAGGGCTGCT